>JABFPN010005796.1:0-12497 GCA_022817305.1 Leptoteleia sp. ZL-2020
CCCAGTAAACGAGAACCAATAGAAACCAATTAAGAAACGCAATTGAAACCAATAGAAATTTTATGATATTTTTATAATTTTAATTAATTGAAATATGAGCAGATGTAATATTAATGTATTGTCAGAACACTAAATATTACAAAATGCAGTAGAATATTGTTGAAGAAACATCTTTAAAACGTTTTTAAACAACTTCAATAAACCGATTCAACATTTTTTATTGGTTTTGACCAATTAAAAAAGCTTCATTTCACTAACCTAACCTTTGTTGCAGTTATTAAGAAACTTTTTAAAGATGTTTTTTGAACAATATTCTATTGCATTTTGTAATATTGCGTGTTCTAACAATGTATTAACGTTACATCTGCGCATTTTATTATTATTTAAAATTATAAAAATATCATAAAATTTCTATTGGTTTCAATAGTGTTTCTTAATTGGTTTCTATTGGTTCTCGTTTACTGGGTTCGCTTCACATTTCCATATCGCTACCCAACAACTTTTCTTTTTGCCCATAAAGTTAGCCCAGTAAATATTAGACATATATGGTCCATATGTGGTTAATATATGTTTTAATAATTTCATGTAAGGAAATAGGACATTCATATATGGACATATATGTTTTTCCTTAATCAATGTATGGCCATATATGGTCGATACATGGCAACAATCGATTACCATATAAGGAAATTATTAAATTCATATATGGCTGGAATATTATATCAAATATTGCCATATATCGACCATATATGGCCGTATATGGATTAAGGAAAAACATACACGAATTTTTTATTTCCTTATATGAAATTGTTAAAATATATGTGAACCATATATGGACCATATATGTTTTATTTTTACTAAGGTAACAGCAAGTTAAAGTTTTTATTTTCTTTTATCGAATATTTTTATTTCATTATTAATGATTTATTTTATGAAAACAAATTTATCCAGAGAATTGAAAAGTTGTTTTCTGTTTTGCAAAAAAGAAAAATATATGTGTTTATATATATATTTATAAATGTGTAAAATTTCTCTGAAATTTTGAACGTGTTATTCTTGACGAATCGTACCTTCATTAGTTAATGTAACGCGAAGCATATCGTATGTCTTTACTACTTTTATTTTAGGACATTTGGACACTTCTTTGATTTCATTTGTCAATCAGTGGTTTTCAGCAGCCGATAAACAATTTTAATTAGCTTTTTAAATACGTATTCTTGGTTTTCTATATTTCTATATTGGAGAAAAAAAAGTCAGTTTAATAGAACAGCAAAAGAATCCTTCGATATATTAAAATTTTAATCAATAAAGCAAACGAACTTTATCACGTTTTAAAACATCGAAATTGTTTAAAAGCTCAACCAGCACTTTATGTTTTTTTTTTTTTTGATTCATTTCCATTTCGTCTGACTGAAATAATTTACTATGAATTATAAAATGAACAAAAGTAGAACAAAATGAATAAAATGTTTCAAACCGTTCTATAACATGTTTCGGTTACTGGATTATATTATTTCGAACGTAAATGTAGCAAGAACAAGTTACTTTGGTAATTTTTTTATATATATTTTTTGGTAAACAAATTATTTGCGATGAAAATGGACTTGCATCATAATTGATTAGACATCAAAGTTAAGATTAGTTTTTTTTTCGATATTGCTGTTCTTTCTGGAAAATATATATCTTATAAAATTAGTTTAAGTAGCATAAAAAAATTACTTCCAAGTTTACATGACACCGAGTTTTGTACTACGATAATAACGTAACGTTATTTTAGGTAAAAATGGACATTTTCGCACGATTATATTAAATATTAATTTTATACAACTTAAATCATTAATATTAAGACTAAGGGAATTTTTATGTATTAATTAAATAAGTGTATTAAGGAGATTTGCTCACAATTAATATTCATCTTTTAAAATTCCCGCCAAATTTTGATCTTTGAAGTTATCTTCAAATTGCTTTAAAGATATTAACCTCGTGTACAAATCAACATATATGTGGCATATATGTGAACATATTTATCACATATATTGAACATATGTGTTATATGTTCTACGTAAAAATCAACATATATGTTGATGTGTCATACAAATATGTCATATATATATGTATATATATATTTGCACCGCATGAATATCACATATATGTGGCATATATTGCGTAAAAATAAATATATGTTATATATATGGCAAATATATGTAGTATACATAAACTTTTATCTGGAATGTTACTAGACAACTTTTAATAGATTAAAATTCTCAAATAACTTACAGGACATTAACGTTACTAGATAATTTTAATATGTTTAAAAATATGCAATTGGCGGGAATTTCAAACATTGACCTTAAGCGATAAAAAATGACCCTCAGACTTTATTATCATTATTTTTACTAAATATATTTTTTTTTATTATAATTTACAATCGGGAATTATTTTGATTAATATTCAATAATTAAAACCCTATCAATAATCCTTCAATGACGAAAGAAACATTTATTTATATTATTGCAAAAGTTGCAAAGCTATTCGCCCATGAATTATTCACTGGTGAATCATTTTCATTTCTTATTCTGCAATTCCCTTGAAACATACGAAAATCTCCATTTCTGTCTATCCCATTATTTTTAACGTCCCTTTGCGTGACCTATTAGCATACAAATATAACGTACTTGAAAGTGTCAGCAAACTTAGTCGAAGTAGAAAATGGATATATTTTACTTCTATTGTATAACTTTCAGCGAAATTACGGATAAGTTTCAAAGGGACGCGGGTAGAATACCGTTTACGTTTGGCCAACAGCGATTCTCGTAAAATCGACATAAGTGTCAAATATGTAGACATAATTGCGTATGAAAATAAGAAAGAAGCGTATTAATACAACTTATACATTATACGTATATCAAAAATATATTACACATATGTCGTACTTTCTATCGTGACATATGTTGCAGACAAGAGGAACAAATTTAACCCTCTATCTGTACAAAACATATCAAGACAAAGGCAAACAACAAAAAGTGCATCTAATAAAAAAAAAAAACAAAAAATTTTTTGTAGATATAATGAATTAATATAAATTTAGAGTGGAATGTATTATGTTTGGAAACGTTGCATCACTTGAAGTAATATTTAACAATTGCAATAATTGTTTGTATATAGGTGACTGCGCCACCCGACAAGGGCGGTAGGCAATGCTTGTCTGTGTAAATATTTTGTACAGATAATCAGTTAAACAATTGGCTAATGTAAATGTACAGTGGAATGTACTATACTTTTATACACTCGGTAATAATATAGAGGGTGCTACTGAAATTTCACACATTCGTTGCAGTTTTACCGTACCATGTACCGTAACTTTGAAGCATCTCTTATTAATATATGTCCGCATCATGTAACACGTATGTCATCAATTTTACACAGTCTATAAAACGTTTGTTTCAATGATAATAAAAATAAGAAGAGGATCTTCGATGGAAAATTATTTCTATAATAGTGCTTTCAATCATATACTGCGTTTCTGGCGGAAGTTCATTTGTTGAAATGTTATGGTTGTTGAAATTAGACCGCGAAACGAAATGATTTAAGTAATTTTATAAAATTGTTGATTAAGAAAAGAAATGGAATGAAAAGATCGAACGATTCGAGGATTATCACTCTAACAAAAATGCATCATCCAGGATCCTATTTAGAAATCAATATTCGGTCCCATGCGGTATGTTCCAACCCCTTTTCATTCTTAAGTTGGCAATCCTGTTCATTGGCTAGGGGTACCAACTTAAGCAAGATTTATTTCAAAGTTAAGGTGAAATCGCAGTGCTATAGTCACGGAGTTAGGGTGTTTTAATTTATTTTTATTAAATGAATTAATATTAACAATTTTGAAATGATAAACGATTCTTTTAACTCGGGAAAAACTACATCACCTTGAAAACAGCATTTTTATCATGTAATACAGCTCAAATTTTGGAAATCGTTTTTTTTTCCACTTGGAAAACGACTTTCAAAAGTTAAGTAGTTACACATCATAAAAGTGAACATTTCCCACTAAATCAATATCTCCCATTGTGAACAAATTGCTTATCATCGAGAAATTTTAATAAATAAATTATTCTGGAGAAATAATTAAAAATGCACTAATCTAGTAATAAACGACTGAAAATCAAAGCATGTTGGTAGCCCGAGTCGAAGGTTAGAAAGGGACAGAGTGGAGTGTTCGGTCTCGTCGCTCAGGCTTGCGTAATAACGGCGTTCTATTTACCGTAAAAATAAAATATGTTGCTTGAGTTGAAAGTTAGGTTCTACCAAATTATTTTATATTTACAATTTATAAACAAACGTTAAATTAAGTTCAATTATGACTTAATTATAATTCAAATTTTATTTTAATTGGTTGGCAATTTATACACAATAAAGGTTCGATTATGAACTGAATTTTAAATTCGAAATGATATTGTACGGGTTCGCGCATTGACGGCAACATAAATTTCCAAACAGGTTCCTTAGTTTTTTTATTTGTTCTTTTGTTAGGGATATTCTGTTGCGCTTTGTACTGCAGAACACCGCTTGGGGAATGTCACCCTTCCTTAATCTACGAAAGTACGTTCGCTCATAATTTACACGTCGTAATATTAGTTCTTGGTTACTTCTTTTATTCTTCTCTCTCTCTCTCTCTCTCTTTTGTGTCGAAGACCTTTACTTTTTGGCAATGAAACCTCTTGCCGAAAATATAAAACATTTTGATATCAAAATAAAATATAAACAGGCAATAACGCGCATGGCAATTGTTTCTCATGGTTCGATCATTACTTTACTTTAATTATAACGGACGTTCACATGGTTTCTCATTGGCACTGCTTAGGAAACGTTCGCGAGACTTCTATTTTTATTGGCGTAACAATTAAGGTGAGATCTGCTAATGAGGAACGCAACGCTTTTGCACAAACCCTGACGTTAACTGGAAACGACAACGAAAACAAAATTAAACTTTCTTTGCATAAAACCATCACAATCGGAGTTAAATATTATCAATTTCTAATCATGATAAGGCAAACATTTGATATTTGGGTCTGATTTATGAGGGTACTATATTTGATCATATTTTCAACCACGAAGATGAATAATTATAGCTTGGGTTATACCCTCTGGGAAATTGCCAGAGTTGACCTACGGGGCCGATTCTGGTCCAGTATTATTAGCCAGACTTTGGTAAACAGGTAGGGTCGGTACTGGTTTGAGCTTGGTTATTAACAAGAATAGAACATAACCAGATGTAAGATATGCCAGGCAAAATATCAACGCCATAGTTGATCCAGACTTGAACCAGTAATGGTGATTTAAAAAAATTGTTCAATGCAAGACCAACGTTGGATGATTACTGGTAGGGTATAGGTATACAACTGGTACACCCTGTCCAGACGATTTGTGACCCACCTAAGATTATTGTAAGAGAGTTTAAGTTGGCTATTCTGCTAATGAGAACAGATTTAAAAACGCAGCTTAAAGATGTGTAAGAAACAGTGATCGCTTTTTCTTTAAGCTGCGTTTCTAAATCTGATTTCATTAGCAGAATAGCCAACATAAACTCTCTTACATTAAACTTAGGTGGGTCACGAATCATCTGGACTGGGTGTACATTTAGTTATAGGGTACTGGCCCAGGTGTTATCTTTCCATTACTGGCACCATTCCGTCACTGTACTGGGAAACAAATTTAGCAGTTTGGTAACTCTGGTGAAAGTACTGTACCAGTACTGGGCCCGTAGAACATTTCCTACTGGGTACATACTGAAAGTGCTTTGGCATAGAACGAGCGTCAGATTGGGAAGGTGTGGAATGTACGGACTCGTCGTTCAGGTCTACGTCATTACGTGACTTGTATGACGAATCAGAACACTCCGGTACACCATGGGGTTTTTTCCAAAGGAGTCTCCCCTACTTTTGGGCATGGTTATAAGGGGGTAAGGAATTAAACTTGGTTTGTAAGATGTGGTAACTTTTAGTTTTAACTAATTCTGTTAAAATTAAAAAAAAACGACTGAAACAGATAATTGGAAAGTGCCGTAGGAAAACTCATAGAAGACTTTTAAATACCCATGAAAAAAAATTTATATAGGTTGCCACATATGCCAACATATATGCGGCATACGTGGTATATATGTGTCATATATGAGGCATGTTTCTGAAAATATATATGCGGTATATATGCCACCTATATAAAAATTTTTCGTGGGTATTTATTATTAGATATGTAATGTATATATATTTATGTAATATAATAATAATTATTATTATTATTAATTGTCATTAATGTTCCTAATTTAATCTAATCAACTTTTGATTAATTTTTAATATATATCTTATCAAAATCTAATTAAATGAAGATTTTCTGAATGTTCATTATTATAATAAATAAGTTAAAAGAATGTTACATATTCATTTTCGTGGATTAGATGATCAAATATAGTATCAATTTTTTATGAGTTTATAATCAAATGTAAACATCAAATGGTCTTATGTATCTTAATACAATCAGAAATTGATAAACATTTAGTTTTTCTTCGTAAAAGTCTTGATTAAAACATCTTTGACTACACGTTATTAAATTATTGTAAACTTTTTAATGTCAACATACTTTTATTGACAAATTATTTATCGACATTTAATGAATTTTAGAAGAAATTTTGAAAAAAATCTTTATTAGAACTCTGTTATTATAAACCCGAAAAGAATTAATGTCAAATTTGTACACTTGATTGAAGTAAATAACGCTCGCAGGAATGCTGTACAAATTAAAAATAATTTCTGATGGTTTTGCCGCGCGTTCGGGTATTTATGACGCAAGTGTGTGCGTATGTGTGGTATTGTTACTCCGAGTGGAGAAATTTCAATGCCACAGACTCAGCCACATATAACTTACCGATGGAATTCGGACGAATATTACAATTAATCCTCGCACGACAAATACTGTGGCACATACACGCCTTTTTCGTGGCAAAGTGTTTGTACAACCTTATTTATCGAGCCACAGGTTTTGCCACACAATGTCGCTTTTACTGCGTTTTCAGTTCAAATCTTCTTCAAGCAAATAAAAAAGATTGTTGCTCAAATCTTCTTCGAGCAAAAAAAGGACTTTCTCTCAAACCCCATAGATTTTGCCACTTGTGGCTACTACTGTGGCACCAAAATGCTTTCACGCGGTACGCTCCCGGATGACTTGCTAACGTCCTAATTATCAAAAGAAACCGGCGAATGGCATGGTACCTCCCCACATACATGAACCATCGGCCCGAAAGAGATGAACGCTCGCTGAAGTGGCCCTTGTTAATTTTGTTTAATTACCGAGCGAAGCACTTATGGATGCGATCCGATGTTGCTGTCGTCGGAAAGAGGTCCAATTGACGTATTGATTCATCTTTGGCATGACTCGTGGAGTATGTCCGTGGGCTGAGGCCCGAGGTTGGGCGGCTGCGTGTCTTTAAAATGCGCCTTTATCAGTAAACCCAACCCCAGCAGCACCATTGGAAGACCCAGCAATGCGCAGATCAATTCGCCAGTCACACCCGGGGACCACGTGATCGTTCCTGCAAATTTTTTGTTGTTTTTAAATGTTACTACCATTTTTTCCATCGTTTGAATGTGATATAAACGTCGTTCGAATATCATATCAACGTTGTTTGAACATCACATCAACGTTGTTTAAACGTCATACCAGCGTTATTTCAGCATAATACCAACGTTGTTTCAATATAACATCAACGTTGTTTCAACGTAATATCAACGTTGTTTCAACGTAATATCAACATTGTTTCAACGTATCGTAACATAATTTGAGTTTGTATCAGGAATTTACCCATATAGAATATAGGTATATACTAGACGTCAATAAAAGGTTGCATCAAGTACATCAGAACGTCAAAAAGAAGGTTAAATAACGTATAGTTGACGTATATAAAATGATCATTTTATGGTCATTGTCATGTTTTTAGAATGTTTTAAAGACGTTTGTTGTAGACGTGTATATACGTTTAAGAAACGTTATTTTTACGTAATTTATCGTTGGAAATTTATTAAATTAAATAAATTAATAAATGTTGAACGTCTGTAATAAACGTCCATAAACATTTTAAAATCATGACGTTTGATCATGAAATGATCATTTCATATACGTCGACTATACGTCTTTCGAAATTCTTGTTGACTTCTTGTATACCTGGTATAACAGTTTATTGACGTTTAATATACGTCATATTAAGATCGCCAATGATTTACCTCCGTTATTGCCAACGTCCATTCGGTAAATGCTCCACCAAATACTGGAAAGCGGCAAAGATACCGTCGCGGTGGCTACACTGAAAACCGCGTTCTCGCTCATGGAAAGGAAATTGAGAATTGAAATGGCGAAGGCGACGTAGGACAGAAGGAAGATCCACGCGTGGCTGAATATATTCAGACAGAAATTATTGCCCTTGAAATGGCACAGTAAACCAAGCTTAATCGTACGGTAGAGTTCCGTTGGTGTCGAACCCTAATTGGCATAAAGAAACGATATATGAATACCATTATAATCGTCATACAAATCATATATACATGTCAACCGTTTTAAATATATTTTGCAAGGTACACGGAAAAAAATAATTCATGAGTACTGTCTATATAAGGCAACTATACCGTATGGCTGATTTTCTACTGCTATACTCAGTATCGTAATGAGAGCCATACAAGTTTAACTGAAGTTATATTGTTAATGTACGAATACAGTGTGATTCATTTAAATACATTAAATACGTATGAATTGCATACGTTGTTTAACTACCGTTGCCGAATTCTTCTTTTACAGAACTAAATAATATTGTATTACTTAACCAAAACTGTTGTATTATAAAATGTGTGGTTATGACACAATCGTAGTTATTATGAACTCGAATGTAATGTTTAAAATTATTATTTAATATAACTAACTATACTTAATTAATTATTAGTAGAATGGAACATTATATATATAAAATTATTACAATATATATACAAAATTGTATGGAAAATTTTCAAAAATTATATTAAAATTATCATTACATTTTACAATGATGGAATTGAAATTATTTAATAAATAATATTTTTAAATTATTTATCAGTACCTAGAATTAAAATTCATTCAATATGAAAGAGGAAAGCATAAACATTAACTTTATTTATAAATTGTGTACCAGATGCGGTTGCTTTTATTTTTTCTTGATATTTTTATAAGAACAACACTTCACAATGAAACACCACAATGAAATCCTAAATTTTTATTTTCATCGTTTAACGCGTGGCGGCGCAGTCGACAACGCAGTACGAGTATGGCAATCTCAACCATATATTATGCTTATGACTGAAAAATACGTATAGCAAAATTAGCAAATGAAGTTTATAAAATGACTCATATTTTATGTTTAATTTAGAAATAGTCAAATAACAATACTGGTATTGGTACGAAATACTTACTATTTTTATCCGTGTTATGATTCACTTATATTACCTATATAAATTTATAATTTAATATTCATTTGTAATATGAAAAATATTATACACTCGACGCTCCCATTTTCCACCTTCTCATTTTCAACGTGCTCCCATTTTCAGCGAAATTTCTTCCCCATTTTCAGCGGAAATGTTCCATTTGCTTCGTTATTGAAACGCTATATCTGGTTCGCTGTTTAATCAATAATAACTGAATATCGATGGCGGGAAATTTAAACTTGCTTAATTCATTAATAATTGTATACAGTTTAAGGCAGGTTACAACCGAAACAACCGAATAGAAATAACCAATGAAAATATACATGCGCTAAACACGTGCGCAATTGCGCCATGCTGAAAATGGGAGCGTTTCCGGTCTCGAACACGTGGAAAATGGGAGTGTCAAGTGTAATACAATTTTCATTAACTTTTGAATTTATGGAAACTTTACATTCAAAACATTCTATACGATTAGTAATTATTGAATGTAATTATACTCATTGCAAGTAAATTCATTGGAATACTATTTCGAAGAAAGATATAACTACAGTCAATCTTCAATACCTGCACCTGTCTTGCTTCATAACCTGTCCTCGCAATTTATTCCCAACCTGTCCACCGTCATATTGTTTATCATGCGGTGCGAGCTGAAGTTAAGTAACGAAAATTGCCAAGTCTGGTGAAGAATAATACTGTATTTATCGTTTCGATTATGTCGCACAAAATAAAGGAATTTAAATTTTGGAAATAATAATAACTGGAAATAAAAGTGCGATTTAAAGACGCAATTAGAATAACTAGCACAAAATGAAAATATAAAAGTAAATATTGCTCGTAATCACCATAAACATTGTAAATGAAAATAAAGACTAAATTATGCTTAAATTAAGCGAAAATAAAGTGTATTTAAATAATTTTTAATTTTAACGAAATATAATTTGATTTGAATTAATTCACGTAAACTCGAAGTAACAGAAAAAGAGACGTAAATTTTGATAATCTTAAAGTCGTCGAAACACCCATATTTTGCCTTTTTGTTCGTGTTTTTGTTTGATTCAGCTATCGAATACAGTCCATTTTGTTACTTTAAATTAATTAATGTTTTATGGGAGAAACTCCTATAAATATCTAAATGTTTGTAAATACAAAAGGACTGGCAAAACCAGGGAGATAATCGATGCAATCGACCAAATCTCCAACGGGCAGTATACAGCCAGTATACGCCTCATATCAGAAATCCATTGATTAAGAATTTCACGTTCCATCTATATTGGGGCCCTATATGTGTTTAAGGCATACCCTATTTCATTTCTGCTTGGGTAATGTTACTTTCATAAATCGAGACCACTACTAATAGAGCATGACATTCTATCTGTAGTAATATAAACAGCATGCTTCTATAGCAACGGCATACATTATGCACAGAAAGCATGAAATCATACTAAAATAACTGTAATTTGTAATCTACACTACAATAGCGCGTATAAGTATATTTTTTTCTTACATTTATTACGCACCCAGCTTTGGATACCAACAGCAATGAATAGCCAATTTAAATTATCCAATTTGATATTTTGTTAAAAAAAAACAATTATTTTTATACATAATAACTAAACCTCTTTTAATATGCTTGCTTAGTTACTTTAAATTAATTATCAGTAGGTTAATGATTAACAATAAAAATAGTAATAAAAATAACTTCTGAAACTTAATGAAATTTTTAAATCTGACTTCTTACCTGATTTTAATTAATTTTCTAAAATTTGCAGAAATAATTAATTTTTTTCATGTGACGTATAAAACAAAAAAAAATAAAAAAATAGAAATCCTTTTTAAGTGAGAAAAATAATAACCACTTATGAACATAAATTTGCTTACAAATACATCAATACCAGTGAGATATTTTGTTATGATTAATCGATAACAGTACAGTGCATAGGCAAATTGTGTACTTAACACAATTGCTAGGTCAACATTATAAAAGAACAGTAGTTGGAATAATTATAATTGATTTTCGATAAATATTTTTACCTCACAGGAGTAAAACAAAATGTGTCAAACTGTGAATTAAACCAACGGATATTTAATATTTAATAAAAAATAAGCAATTAACATTTAATTATTAACATTAACATTTAAAACAAAATATTGTACTCGGATTAGAAATAAATGTTTTTCCCAAAACAAGTAAGAGGCGTTGAACATGTATAATTAGCGTGCATAAAATAACCTATTGTAAACAAAGTAAAACTTGCACACGCGCACTTTGTACTTAGTGTATAATAGCTGATTTTGTGTACTAGAGCAGTCAAAGAAAAAAATGCATTATAATATATATATGTACATATAATATATAATATAACATAACATATAAAGTATTATATATAAAATATAATATATAATATAATAATAAAAAAAATTTAATAAATAAGTAATTATTACAAAACTGCAGGGTTTTTCGTCGCATGGACGAAGATGGAAATAAACAGTTGAACCTAGAAGAATTTACATTAGGTCTTAAAGAAAGTGGACTGCATATCAGTAAAGATGAAGCTGCTGAAATTTTTAATAAAATTGACACTGATAATAACGGAGGAATCAGTATTGATGAATTTTTAGTCGCAATTAGGGTAATTCTATAGAATGAAATATATACTTTAGTTTCTACTGGCGTAAACTCAGTTGAAAAAAAATATACATAGGAAATTACATAGGAAACCATCTAGGAAAATACGTTAGTTTCGATAATTTAATACTAATTAATCTTTTTGAAAAGAAGCCAAACCTTTCGTTGTACGAAGTCCAGTCAATACTAGCTGAGAAAGAAATCTATGTTTTCAATAGTACCAGCCGACTATTCTTACTTTAGACCAGCCCAGTGACACGGCCTATATTAGACATATTCTTATTTTCCACGATTTGTCGAAATCGGTCGGTTATCGTGCAGCGCCTCTGTCGGAATCCGAAGGAATTAGGTTATACTTTCTTTGTCTAACT
>JABFPN010005797.1:0-12494 GCA_022817305.1 Leptoteleia sp. ZL-2020
GGGGGGGGGGGGGGGGCAGCCACGCACCCCCCGTTTATGCCGTCATAAAACTCGCGAGCAAGTTTCATCGCTCCGTCGGCGCCTTTTTTTCTTTTTCTTTTTTTTTTTTGTCGCGGCTTTTACGCGTTACGGCAACTTCATCGACCCCGGCTATTTTCTCGTTCGCCTCGCCAAAGCTCAAATAAAGTGGTTTGTTCTTTCGTTCCGTCTTCTTTTCGCTTTTGTCCATCTGTCTCGATTCATCCGCTTCCACACAAAAGCCGTAATTTTCTTACGGCAAAATAATTGAGGAATATTTTTTAACTATTTCACCGTGGCATCGTTCCATTATGCGCGTGGAAATGACTGCGCTCTCGGCATAATTGTCATTGTCTCGCAACTAAGGTGGAAGTGTTAATTTTGACGAGGTAACGGGCATCGTTTTATATATAAGATTTCAAGATTCAAATTGTTTTGTTTCAGCGTTTCGTCAAATGATAAGCTGACTTTTTGTGGAATGAAATAATTATTCACAAAACTGTTTTTTTAACATTTTACTTACAGTTTTAAGGTTGGAAAATTATATTCCTTTTTTAGAAGAGATATATATGTGTGTTGTACTATTAGGTGCACACACATCTTTTACACCTCAAGAACTTGGTACTTTACATGAATATCATTCAAAGCCACAAAAGAAATGATAAGGATGAGACTTTATATATAATTAAGTAACTCTCAAATATGTTTTTAACTTGAATTTATCGGATTATTCCACCACTCAAACATAATTTTCCAGTGTCTGCGGTAAATGGGTATCCGTTACAGAATTAAATTTTAAAAGCTTGGTACAAGAGTGCGAATATTCAAATGTTTTTAATTAATTTTTAGTACAAAATATCCCCGTTTTAATGTAAAACAATGGGAAGTAAAGTAAAAATTGATATCGCATTGAGCTGTTCAATAATTGAACAATTAAAAAATATTGCATTGTTTTAATGCAGAAATAAATAAATGTATGAGAACGTAAATTATAAATTGCGAATGAGAACGTAAATTTAAATATTAAAATGCTTTGAAAAATCGTTACTACTAATTGGGTTTTAAATTGTAGCTTTTACTTCGTTAAGTAATTATGAAACAACTTCACGTTGCCAATAAAAAAAATAAGAATCAAAGAAAATGGCTTCATTAAGTAAATCGCCTCCGAGCACTCTAAAATAATCACTTGAGTCGGGAAAAAATTCTGTTGATAATTTGCCAAAAATTGCCAGTTTGTCTAATGGAACGTCATCTTTTCCGTGCAAGTATTAATTAAATAAGTAAGAACTTTTGTTTAATAACGCGAAATTGAAAACACGATATAATGGGTATAAAAATTCAATTCAAGATGATTCTTTGCGTTTCTTATTGAAATAACAGTTCTGCGTAGTCATATGCATGAATGCACATACAAATTTACCTTTCATTTTAATCCATCAACAAGCAAATATGAAGATTATGAGCAGATGGTCGAAGTGGCCATTTTCGGATGAAAAGTAGTGTTGAATAATAAGTAATGTTCCTTTAATAACTATTATATTGAAACATTAATGTACATTGTATTCAAACATATTTTCGGGGTACTAAGGTGTCGTAACGTATAACAAGATGCGTAAACAGCGTTCATATTCCAGTCATATAAAATCCATAGATGTATCATGTAATAGTTACATTTTATCCATCCATGAATATTCTGCATGAAAACAAAAGAACGACGAAGAATCAGAATTTTATTAAAATTCAACAATTACTCGTTAAATTGTTTTCGTATTATAAGTCTAACAATTTGCATTAATATCATTCACTATAAATGTCATAAAAATTCAGCAGTAAATGATATTAAATTACATGATTTTTGTGTCACGAAATTTAACACGCAATTGACATATTAGATTTTTTCCAACGTGTGAAAAGTGTGCCTTTTGTATTTTTAAAATACGTACTTTTGAAAATTACATGTTTCATAATTGTGCTGCGCACGTTAAATAAAATATTTGACTGTTATATTGAAATTTACGCATTGTTAAAGCTCGACAAGAGCGCGTGAAAAAATGCGTGGATTTTGCGAACATTGCGAACATTGCGAGCAATTGGAATGTATTTCTGCGCTTGCTCCTGGCTGCATTATCAGTCTACATAAAGCTGTAATCGTGTCAATTCTCATTAATGCGATTTGTACGAAACTAGTAAAGTTGAGAGCTGGATAGTGTTTACGGAAAATGCAAATCACTGGGTTAAAATTATTACCTACATCATTTACGTGTTTATCGTATATTTTCTTGCTTATTTGCTCCGAGTTCGCGCAAAATAATCAATTTCATACTAAAGCATTTATTTTTATATTATGTCTACAACGGTATTCCTCGCGAATTATATCGTTAGTTTTACAATAGCATTCTATTTCATTTATTAAATCTTTTTTCGATTTTAGTCGCGCGACAAAATCAAGTTATTTGAAATTAAATGAAATTCGCGTAAAATAGCAAAATCTTGTAATATGCCACACCGTGGCATAAAATCCGCGTAGTAAATTTTTATATAGTATTTCGCCCAGTTTATTATCCGCGAGCCCAAATCTCATATTCCAAAATCATAATGCAAAATAGGGCGCAGTCGATATTTTCACAAATTGAAAATAAACCAAAGCGCATTTTTATTATTAAGCAAAACATATACGATAAATTTGTTTACGAGTAACAAAATAAAGGAAAGTGGCTTATACCGGAGCAGGCATTTTTCAAACCGCCGCGTTTGATAAATTATATTAAATTTAATAAAAATGGATTAACATAAAGATTGTTGTCGTCTTTATAATTTAAAAAGAAATTTCAGTTTATAAAGTGTTGCAGAAATACGATTTCACTTTAAAGTAAAAGGCCAAAAAGTGGAGAATGAAGCATAAGTTGTAAGAAGAAGAATATGATATTGTGGAGAAGCGGTAGATAGTCAAGCCCCACGATAAAACTCTTTATTATGGACCACGG
Source organism: Leptoteleia sp. ZL-2020 (assembly GCA_022817305.1). Lineage (NCBI taxonomy): Eukaryota > Metazoa > Arthropoda > Insecta > Hymenoptera > Scelionidae > Leptoteleia > Leptoteleia sp. ZL-2020. The sequence goes on from JABFPN010005797.1 coordinate 3,003, forward strand.
CCATCTAATAAAGGGCATAATCAAGTCGTCTTCGAAAACGATAAAAAATTTTCATTAAAAACAATTCAGTGGAGAAATTTGAATTGAAATGTTATATCTTAACGTTATTTATCCATCAAATTATTATTTTTTCTACGAGTCAATGATTTTTTCTTTTATTTATAATATAATTAAAAACTTGTGCTTTTAATTTGAATCTAACAATAAAGTTAATGAAATATAAATAAGTTAATTTACAAAAGTTAAAAACTATTGCAATTATTACAAAAAATTAACATTTTCTAAATATGATAATGAATTTTCGGGTGATACTGGAATGAAAATTCTTTCGCTTTTATTTCACAAACACATCTGGATCGTGTTTTATATTCGACAAAGGAGCTACGTAAAGTTTTATTCGAAATAATTAAGCCTCGACAGTAAAACAGAAAACGTATTTTGTTACTGTTACAGTTTGTAATTCTTTGATGCGACATTAGACAATCTTTACGTCGCAACATTGTCAAATTTACGACATGACATTTTGCTGAAGTTAATGCGTGTACACGTTAAATTAACGAGTCAATGCAAATAGGATTACAGGCGTTATAAAGCAATGTTAAATTCATACTCGGAATACAATGTTATTACGTTTTTTATTTGATTTTAAAATATATCTTGATATTTACCTTGTGGCAAAAGTCATTTGTTCCGGGTCGTTGAAAGATATTCGAAAATGTAAATCAGTTTTGTTAACTGTTTTTAATTAGCGGATTGTTATAGAGTGTAATTGTACAGTTCAAATGTCACTTGAATCTACTACTAAACAAAGTTCGTGGAATTAGCAATTATGAAGTTTTAATTGTACAGTGTATAACTTGGTATTCATTATTACACGCAGTATTTTTACTCCGACGGTTGTCGCGTTAAATTACGGCCGAAAATTTGATATCATCGTCACGAAACGATTATAATATATGTAAATGGAACTTCGCGTTCGAAACGAATGTCGATTAATTACATCAAATAGTGGTTAGAATTTAGGAAAATGTTTAACTAATATAGAACTGTCCAAATGTTTGATCAAGTTGATCTAATAATTTAGTTGGTTAATTCCGAGTATTTAACTTTGCCATCGGTAAGAAAGTACACATTAATTAATGGTATTTATGAGGTCATGAACTGTGTTAATCACATTCGTCTCATATTAAGCACTATTAAGTAAATAACGTAATTGTCTGGCTGAGTGTTAATTAATCATTTAACAGTTTTCGTCGTTGGGTATATTTTTAACTGCACATCAGTGTCGAGGACAATCTGTAATTATTGACATTAAATTATGAAACTTCAAAAGCAATAAATACATATAATTTTCAACTAAAAATATTATCGAATAGTTTAAACATTGCCAGCACTTGGCGTTTATAATTAAATTACTCGAACAGTTTTTAATGAATTATCGCAAAACTGAAAATATTTCGAATTCTTTTTACCTTCTTTTGGCATACTCTCGTAATATGCTTTTAAAATCATTAATCGTATTTGTTTTATAAATATTCTCCCGAGTTAACTATTGGAAGCAACATTGAAATCTCTTTATAAAATCCATGCATGCATACTTTTATTCACAATGTATGTTAAATGTATTCTGCATTTATTGTACAATGAAGAAACAAAATAGCACATTTTAATAATAAACGTTAACATGAAATATATATTTCAAAATATTCACTTTCTGCGTAGCTCGCAATGCAATCGTAATTTTAGTAGAAATGTTAGTGTGGCTAGACCTAGGAGTAAATGTACTCTAAACCATGTAATATACACCACAGTCTAGCCATAATACCACATTGGCACGTGAAACCAAATTTCATATATTTCATTCAACTGAAAATTTGTAAAGTATTTACCACAATTTAATGACGATTACTTGCATAACAATCAATGTAAACACCGTATAGTAAACCATGCAATACAAAATTAACGTTTTAATAGTTGGCAAAATGTGAATAAATATTTATTTTACTATTTTATAAAGGCTGGATTCGTGCTAAATCCATCCTATTTCCAGCTTTATATCCAACTGAAATCCAGTCGAGATCCAACCTTCATCCAGCCGAATATCCAGCCGAAATCCTACAGTCATCCAACTGTTTTTTCCGCATGGATAGCGACTCAAATTGAGACATGTTATAGCGACGAATTTTAATAGCGTTAAATGAGCGCACTTCGGCAATCTTCAACTTTTCTCCAATTCAGACCATATTAGTGTGCGCATTGTAAACAATAGAACATGGAAACTCCAGACAAATTGCGCCCCGTTACATCTACGCATAGGTGGAGACGAGTAATTGTAAAACTCCGCAACGCGATATTTCATTGGACGGAATGTGACGCCGAGTGCTTTTATTAAAAAACACGAACGACACCGAGCGCTGTTGTTGCCCGGCAGAATTTATGCTCGAGAAAATCAGCGGTGCTCGATTTTAACGTTTTTATTCGCGTGATCTCCTCAGGCACGGCGCGATTGGTCGACGTTTCGCAATAATGAGAGGACACCGATCCCTGTCGACCTTCTTCTATCCTCCTCCCACTCCTGGCTTTCATCCGCATCGCATTTTTCATCCCGTTTTTCAGTTTCTTTTGCTTTGTCGAAAGATAACACTCTTGTATTTCTTTCAATTATGTCAATTTTGCATGTTTACGAGATTCACAGCTAAAGGTGTTTTTATTATTTCTTTACGCTTGGCCGATGGATTTTAAATTGGAATACAATTATACTTATAAGTAATTGCGCAGTTTTAAAGGTTGCGATTTTAAATATGAGTGAAATATTAAATTTCATGGTATGTTTCTATAGTCACGCAATCGTGCGATCCTTTAATAATATTGCTCTACAATTTTATATCCTTTAATTCATAGGAATAAACAATATTTATGTGAAAAAAAAAGGAATAAGTTGCAATATGGGGATAAGAAGATTAATTTTTATAAAAGCATTCTTTAAAATCAGCTGTATGAATATAGCTGGATATATCGACAATTATACACTGAGAGAAAAACATGTCAATTTTTAATAAAAAGTTTACTAGTTTGGCATTATACTGAATATCATTATATGGCAAACTAAATTATGACAATTTATTAAATCAGTTTGTTAAAAATTGTAATTACATGTAGTTTCGTACAATTTAACAATCTGTTTATTAAATTTTAGTAAACTCTTTGATAATTGGTTTATGAACGAGGTAATAGATTAGAGACACTGATGAATAGCGACATCGAACGGACAAAACATAAAATAAAATGTTTGGCAAAAATTAGAAATAACTTATAACACATTGTTCATGTATTCAATTCTTAATATTTTTAATATATATAATCTTGTTTAATTATATACAGTACTATGATGTAGTTCACATAGTAAAAGCTGCGGTTATTTAAACACCTTATATTGCAATTTTAGTTATGATTCCGCGTAAAAATATTGCCACGTGCAAAATATTTAAACCTATCGTATAATACGCGTGGAAGAAGAAAATTGATATGCATATAGTGAAGAAGGTGATGACATAGTGAAGTGAAAATAGTGTCTTCAAGACACTTTCTAGTTTCATCCTCGAGCAACATTTGCGAATGTACTTTACTATTTAATCCGCTCAACACAAAATGACATTAATCCAGGCGAATTTGATAACGCAAACTTGCTCTACCTTAAAAATGAACAAGTGGTAAATATCATAATACCCCGCGGAGCTCGGCGTGGTGAAATTTAGGAGGTGCGTCAACGCCCTGACAAAATTTGCTACTGCCTTATTTATCGAAGTAACAAGTAAATGCATTCCCAAGCATAAAGCTCAACGATGACAAAGAATTGCACGCCACACATCGGCGGCTTTTATATTGTTTACGATCTTTTTAATGATATCGCGCCGCCTCGGACAAACATCACGAACATCTTTGCGACGCTAATCATAATAAAATATTTACGGCAATATTTTACGACGAACTACTCCGGGAATAATAACCGGCGAAGGATTCCGGAATCATGCGCGAATCATTTCCTTTCGTGCAATAACGTTTCGCGTTATTACGCGAAAGGGAATTTTTAATGCGACCGGCCAACGAGCTATAATGCCCCGTAGTGAATTTAGAAAAATCTTTCGGCTCCCGGGCGATTTTGTTGAGTTAGCGACGTTCATATGTTACGCTTTTTTGCCGCGCTGCGTTAATGAGCACAATGTCGTTACAATTGTGAATTACGAGTGCGAATTTTTCCGACGAGTTTAAATTCTTTCCTCTTTTTTTTCCCCCTTTTTTTCGTCCATTTTTTTCGCTCTTTTACTCTCTTTTTTTCCCTCTTTTTTTCCTCGCATTAAAGGTGTAAACAAGCTTGACATTTTTCTGAGTGATATTTAAGACGAAGAACTGTACGACTTGGAGCATTAGGAGAAGAAAAATTTCGCAAAGCATCGACGAAATTTACTTTCTTATTGTTAAGTTTTTCTTTAAAAATGTTAAATTTATAGTTAAGTGAGTGACAGTTAGTTGTAACAGATATCAATCAGTTGCGAACTTGTGAGTTATTTGTCTGATCAACAACCGATTCAATCAATGTTAATATGCCAGTATTGGTCCTGTACTTTGGTTATACCCGTCCTACTGTAATACAATCGCTAATACTATATCAATTCTGGGCCACTTTTACAACTCCGGTAATTTCTACTGAAGGGGGGGGAAGTTCCATTTCTCCGTGTTCCCAGCTTGAGCAGCGTTAACTCTCAATTACTCCATAATTGCATATGCGATATGCAGAACCGCCGTTTCACACAGCGATGCATAATTGAGCGGCATGGCCAGTATTGTTCGGGTTATTGCTAGCCAACGCAGTATTATGACAATGAGCCGCTGCAACGGTCGCCCTGTTGCTTGTAAAGATGACCGGTAGGTGTGGGCACCGCACCTAGTCCACGCGGAAAGCATTAAATAAATTTCGCTTGATGCCCATCGAAGCGAACTTTTCAATGCGTATTTTTAAATTACGCAGATCATTTTTTTTTCTATTTTTACTTTTTTATAATATTTGTAGTATTTATTGTAATTAGATTGAACTTAAATGTTACCAACTAGGCACTGATTGATTATTTGTCACAAATTAATAATTAATTAATTAATTATGTACACAAGTCTATAACAATATTTGGATAAATATGTATTGCAAGATTGATTTGATTTCTTTCCGTGGAAATTGTTTACTTTAATTGATTAATATTCATTAGCGTGGGAAAAAGTTTTTCTTTACTCTTATGTTAAAATAGAGATCTTATATACAGACATTGAGAATATTTTATAGAATAATAAAAATAATGGAAAATTATAGCAACTTTTGTAATACTTCTGCTGGTTAAAATATAAGTTTTGTTAACAATTAATAACAATGCAGAAAAAGTATATATATATATATATAATTAATATTAAAGTTTATTTAAAATTTATAACATAGCATACTGCATTATCTGAATGTTACATTTGTGGTAAAAGCAAATAAATAACAGACTATTTAATTTTGTTTTAAATTTTCCCAATGTCGTAGTTCTATTGAAATTTTGTACTCATTCCATTTATCACAGTTAAATTACTTGTTGCATTGTAATTGAATTATTTTTAAAACACGAATTTGTAGATTTCATGCAATATTAATTGTTTAGTAGTGTAAATCGTTAAAGTCTAATTAATGAAATTTGCAGAACTGCTCTTAATTACGAAGAAATCAACTCCATCCACGAAAAAGTATTAATTTACATCATGCTCAGAAAACTTCAGACATTCTGGTATATTACTTTATCCAACTCGTATTAAACTGAACGTATTTTGTACAAATTACTGCTTCTTAAGAAAATAATTATAATTCTTTCCAAACTTATATTATCCATTTAACATTATGTCTGCATTTTTCAAATTTAAATTCTTCGTTTCCTGTCAAGTCTAATGTCAACAATTTAATATGTATAAAAATTTTTATAAAATATATCATGTGTATTTAATTGAACTTATAATTTATATTTTATAAGCAGCAGCTATTTCGTAAAAATGAATATGAAATATTTAAGTTTAAATCAACATAATTTTTTTTAAAAAAAGTTTAATTTGTACACATAAAATTCTTGGAATTTTTTATTAAAATAATATATATCCCCTATCTTATAAAGGGAACGTCATAGTAAAATATTATTATATTTATGCAATATACTGTTAGAATGGTACGAACTATTGCAAGAAAATTAAAAAAATGATAAGCAGGTTGATTCGTGAAAAACCGCAACATCAACGTTCCTTTAAAATACACATATTTTTCTCTCTGCTAACATTTATCTCCATTCCTCAACAAGACAGCAAGGAAAACAATCTTCTACAAATTTTCGCCCCAATAAAACTCTCGCACACTTTATGTTCCTTCTACTCCTCACTTCAGCCGATTCAAATGGAGAAACGTTTAAAGTCGATTATTAAGATTCCCATTTTGTTAAATAATAAAAATACTAATAAAGATGAGAAACTCGAAATAAAGAAGAGAAACGGGCGATAAATTAAGGAACAAAAACAGGAAACGATGATATTATCTCTCCGTATTTTTTTTTTTTTTTTTACTTCTTTAAAAATTTTCAGTTTTTCCCTATTCATGGTCATTTGAATTTCTCAAAAGTAAAATACACGTTCATAAAACAGCCCGCAATAAATATTAATATATTTATAAACTTTCGTACCATGAAAGGGTGTACGGATTTCTTTTGGAAATAATGTTCACATAAATAAAAGAAATAAGAAGAATAAAATATGCAGTGCGCACAGAAAGCTAAATGAAAATGTATTAATTTTTAAAAATTTAATAAAAATAATGATAATTACAGAATTATAGACAATTACAATGCAATATTTAACATTCTTCCGAATTACATACGAATTTTAGAGAAAATATCTCATATGGAAATTCAAATAAAGAACGAAGTAATGTTAATAATAGACACATTAAAGATTTAATAATACACAACTTGGCGTTCTAATTTGTCAAGGGTATCGAACTGTTTCATTATTATTATTATTTTAAATTTTGTCTCGCCACGGAACTATGAATGCGTCACGCGGATCATCGGAAATGTTGATAAATCTAAGCGCATTCACGTGATGCAGTCGGATGTAAACATTCCGCTCTTGATTGCAACTCGTGACAAACATAATCTCAATCGTGATGGATTCAGATAATAGTAACGGCCGGAAATTACATCCACCCGCATTTTCTGCCGGTGCATAATCTCGCCGGCCATGATTTATCGCTCCCAAGATGTTTTCCGACCGATTTTCTTCCGCGAGCTTATTGTCGAAGCTTATGGTGTCGATCCCGCCACGTCACCGGGCTGATATTAATTATTAATAAAATGGTCCGCGTTTACGGTTCAATTAAATGCAACCGTGCAAATCTGCCGCTGAAAAGTGTTCATAAATAAATAGGGTCGGCGCGTCGAAAATGAATGACGAATATTAACGCAGACGACAGCTGCACTGTATCTAATCATCACTTTTTAATTCGATGGCGGAGAGCAGTCGAAACGGCTGAAAAAGATACGCGAGCAATTAGAAAATCCATGGAGAGGGATAATTCGCGCAGCGGCAACTCTCGCGGGTTAATAATGCATAATATTTATTTTAATTAAATAAAATTTACTTTCTTCTTAATAAAGAACTCTTCTTAATAACGATTTCTCTATTTATTCCAGGTTCTAATAATTCCGGAATTATGTACCTCAACTCTCCATAACAATTTGGCCGGGACTTTGCGTACAACTGAAGAAGTGTATTAAGTAAGTAAGTAAGTTTTGACTGTTACAAGAACAAAAGTGAATTGCTGTCATAAACAGAAATTTGTTGGCTTTAAACCATAACGCGCTTAATTTGCGACTAACGTTTTCTATTCAGCGCGGTATAAACATTTCTTGTTAAAAACTGCACTTATTAAAAACATTCAAGGAATACTATTTATTTCTAATTATTAAATTTACTTTCACTTCATTTCAGCAAAGCTCTGACAACTGGAAGGCAATTTTTTGTTCTGTATTGTTAAAGTTAAAACAGGATTGAAGAGTCATACGTGTTTCAAGTGAATAATATATACACGGAGAAAAATTTATGAGAAATTTTTACTCTAAATTTGAGTTCTCCAGTCATAGATGTCAGTTTTTACATACATTTAAACTGTATTCACTAAAAAGTTGTAATACTAATGGACATAATAATAACGTTAAGGTAGTTTTTAAATTAAATTTAAGGGATTATTTTCTCAGCATATTAATTATCTTAAAAAAGAAGATAATTAGTTCATCAAGTACAGTAATTAACATTTATAAAACATAAATATAATCGTTATAAGCTGAAATATTACCCTAAATTAAAAGCAATTTCTTTTTGTTCAAATTGTTAATCAATTTAGGGGAAAAATTCAACTTTGATGTGTTAAATACGGCATCTAGTGGCACGAAGTGAACTATATACTGAAAACAGTGGAACGCGAAACAATCAACACCTCAAGTAAATATTAACCATCCAAGTTCACTTTCGCGAACACATTTTTATATCCGGAATTAAATTAAAATTATTTATTTATAAATATCTTAAATAGAAAAATTATTATATTTATAATTTTTTTAGCAACTTTTACTAAAAGTGCTCAAATTCTAAGTTTAATTATTCTTACCATTGAAGAAAACAAATTGTACTTAACTGCATATGTATTTTGTGGACTTCTTAAAATATATTTGAATTTCCCTGCTATATTCAATTAAGTTTAATTTTTTTCCGCTATGTGTCGTTTAAATATTTTTACTTCTCGTAATATGTATTAAAAAAGTATATGCAGTATATATATAACATCAAAATGAGTGTTAATATGTAACTGCGTTGCGTATCTTTAGTTATAGCTTCTGTCATCTGCGTATGTAAACATTATTATGCGTATTATTGTTGTATTGTTGCGAGTATGATCTGCGTTGCGAACGTTAGGGTTCTTTTATAATATAAATGGAAAAAATATCTTCTATATCACATTAATGAATAATAATAATACTTGGTAGCAATTAAATTTGTTGTATATAAAAATCCTTTAAGTTTATTTATCGTCATTACACTTAAAAAACATTCTCTTTTTATACCTAAAAAAAAGGAGAAAAATTGCTTTAGATTAATTTAAAAAGTTTCTTTTATCAATATGTAAAAATTACCCTAAATTTGTTTCAAATAGTATTGAAACATATTCTGTAAGATATGGTATTAAACCCGCATCAAATATACAAACATTTTCAAGCGCTTACAACACGATTTTATCTTAGGAACTACTAGAATTATTTTTTCCCCTAAAATGGGTAAAAATTAAACCAAATTGACTTCTAAGTCCATGCTACTATAAATTAGGGCAGAATCTTTGTATAAATTAGGTGAATTACTCCTACATTTTTCTTTCCGTGT
>JABFPN010005798.1:0-12492 GCA_022817305.1 Leptoteleia sp. ZL-2020
AGTTTTGTTGAACACTGTTGAACGCTTCGTTACTAACTTCAAGTGCGAGCCCCGAACCTAGAATTCTCCACACTGATCGTACATGCGATATCGGATATATATAGGTTACGTTGTCACCTGTCACATTCTTTAATAACAACATTTAAGGAAGAGAAACAACTTACTTTTATTTTACACAGAATTCATATGAACTACAAATGATATTCCTCTAATTTTCAGAGGATGCGTAAATATACATTCGTAACAAGAAATTCCTCTTATTTTCACACGAAATCCTCTTCTCGTTATTTTAACCAGAATATCATTTTATTTTGAAACGATTCCTGTGAATTTGAAATGATTTTTTTAAGAGTGTACACATTATACAAATTTATATATGTTATATAAATAATAATAAACAAATTTATATAATTACATTCCATTATTTTATACAACTGACACAATTGATATACTTTATATACTATCGCATAATATAAATCAAGTATCTACACACATAAATTATTACTACACTGTGCACCGTGGAAAAAGGAACGACACACGTTCACTTACTCGAAGTAACGGAAAAATGTCAAACTCAGTAACCGAATTCGAAAACAAAGTTCATTTCACGTGCATTAAACGTAACGACAATTGACAAAAAGTAGGAGGAAAAATATATATACGTTTCCAACGACCGTAATCGAATTGTAAAATCCAAAGTTGCGCGCATCGAGGGTGACGTCAGGCGACATCCGTTTTGCGGCGAGGAATGAAGTCCGCGGGATAATATAAATAACCCAATTAGAGTCTGGCGATCGGAAAGTCGTACGCCTTATCTCGCCATCGGTATAATTTTATTTCGACCGTTGGATGTCCGCGGCTGGAGAGACTTTTGACGGTGTACACGACCTGGCCGTTGTTCACTTTCAAGGACGAGAGGGGAACCACGGAGCGCGGATAGAATTAAAGGTTAATCCCAAGGGGTATATCCAGCGGCTGAACACGGGGGTGGCTTCGCTCACTCCGGGGCTTGTCTTCGTTCGAGGATAAGGCTTTGTTTTTCGGTTTAGGCATCATAAATATTTGCCCTGCAAAGTGTCGTCGGAATCGTGATGAACCTATCAAACTTGTACTCCTACGAGTATCGTAATTGTTAAACAACATCGCTCGTAAATATAAGACAAATACTGTATTAATGAATATTTTGTTGCAAAACATGGAACGGTGAATTATTGAACGAACGAGGGGTACTTTTTTTTCTTTCTTTGTTGCGTTTTTATTCAAGTTATTGTGTTCTGATAACAATGGCAATTTCAAGATGACGTATTATAATTTCTTGATTAGGAAAAGTACATGTATATGGTCCGTATGTGTTTTTAATAATTTCATATAAGAAAATAAGAATTCATATATGGACATGTAGAAAATAAATGTCTTACATTACTATTTTTTATACCAATTTAAGGGCATATTGGACGAGTACATATATTTTGCCATGCACTGAGAGAAAAATTGTGAAAAAATTGTAATTTTCCGTTGTAATTTAAGGACATTATGGACAAGATTGCAAAAAGTATAATAAAAAATTGTACAATGTATTCAAACGTTTGTAAAAATGAAGTGAAAAATCATAATATTTATGTGTTTTATGAACACATTTTATAATTTTTTGACTTTATCTACTATGTCCTCAAATTACAAAAAAAAAGATTACAATTTTTACAAACATTTTTCTCTCAGTGTACATAATAGTAAGATTTAAATAATTATATAGTAGCTTTTAACACAACAAATACAACAAATTCGCTTTCGTTTATCAATTTTATTATTTTTAATAGCAAAAATTTGTCACTTTTCGACCATCTTCCAAAATTAATATAATTTTTTTTATTACATTTTACTATAGCCCTTGTTTCTCATCGAATAATTATGAAATTTCTAAAACTGATCAAGATAAATGTTAAAAAGAGTATTATTTTTGTTTCATCTTTTTTTTCGTTTAAAACTTGAATGCGAGGTCTTTGCCTTGACCGTCTTAGAACCACAGGAAATCCCTTTATTTTATACCGCCTTGTCTTCGGACGCTCCTACCCGATAAGACGATCGGACGTACACATGAATATCCCTTCATCGACGTGTCTCCTGGGTGAAATTAGCTTTGGCTTGCCTTATCCCTCGGGAAGATTTTTCGTGCGCCGATCCTTCGCATAACTGACTTCCCGATATTTCCTCGAGATAAATTAAGCGCAGGTTTTCACAGCAAAACGTTACGAGCTATTTGCCGGAGGGTCATTTTATCATTTTTCAACAAATTTATTTCGCAGTTACCTTCACTTCTCTATTAGCAATTGAGCACTTTTTCAAGTCGAATGGTGAAGAAAAAAAATTCTATTCGTACGGCGAAGAAAATTTAATTTTGAATTTGGATATTCGTGAATAATTATTAATTCTAAAATTTTTAATAATTTACATTCTTCTTCCCTTTTTCTAGACTTTTAATTTGCACGATTTTTAATTGTTTATTATCGTAAATTCTATTTTTTTTTCATGATTGCTGTTACCCGACAAATGAAGTTTGCTAGCTTATTAAAAGTTTTTATAATCGTCTGTAAAGAAATCGTTTCTATTTTAACGAGCTTGATTTTACTTTGCTACTTTTATAATAGCGCGTTAAAATCATGCAAAGTAAATGCAGCAATTACTCTGACAAATGTAGCGGAAGTTGCGCTTTTTGAATTAATAGAAAATATTCATTTTTTTTACTTATAAAAAAACAGAACGAGGACTTTAAACATTCGCTTCCTGTTTTTTACTATGAAAAAATGGAGATTATATTTTGAGAAAAATAATTATCAATTTTTAATAAAAAATTTTACTAATTTGGCATTATACTTACAGATTATCATTATATGGCAAATTAATTGATTAAGATTCGTTAAATTAGTTTATTAAAAGTAGTAATTCTATGCAGTTTCATATAATTCAACAATCTGTTATTAAATTTTGGTTTAATAATTAGTTTATGAACGACATAGGCAATAGTTTAGCGACACTGATGAATAGCGACATCGAACGGACAAAATATAAAACAAAATGTTTGCCAAAAATTACAATTCAGTTTATTAAAATTTGGTTTTCCTTGTTTCTTATTTTTTAATATTCTTTTCTCTCCATGTTAAGGAAGAACATAATCACTGAGAATAATACTTAAATACCGTTACCTAATATTAGTTTAACGGTTACTCTTACAATAATTCTATTTACTGCATTTGAAAAACGTAGACGTGATAACAAGAATTTAGTAGTTGGACAAAATTTAGTTACTGCTATAAGAAAATAGAGTTGCCATGATAAGATAATGTAGCCAGGCACAAATTCAACTACGGATCGTAGTTGATTTCCAAAAAATTTCTCTCAGTGCATGTCCATAAATGAATTTTTTTTTCTTACATGGAATTGTTAACACATACATATATTAACAGTATATATATTTCATTTTTACTAAGGATGATTGTTTATCTTATAACTTCTTCTAAATTGTACTTTAAGTATTATAAGATGACGTCATTGGTTCTTATTTTTACTACTGAAATTTTGCCAGTTTATCAACCCTAGTAAAAATGAATCATATATGTCCATATATGTTTTTTCTTAAATCATATATGGGTCATATATGGCCACATATGGTCGATATATGATAATAATTCATTTCAATATAAGGAAATTATGAAAATCATATTTGGCTAGAATATTATATCAATTATTTCCATACATCGACTATGAACATCCATATATGGCCATATATGGATTGAAAAAAAACATATACGCCCATATATGTCTTAATAAAAAACATACATCTCCATATATGTTTCATCTCTACTAAAGAACGTCCGAAATTTTATTACAATCCCAAAACTGCAACCAATTACCCGACAACATTTGCAAAACACTACAAGACTAAAGCATGGCGACATGCAACTGCCATCCTGGCGGTGCGGTATATTGAATTTGCGCAGCAAAACCGAAGACGTTAATTTGCGAGAAGTCACGTGCGCGAAATCATATTTAGCAAATAGCGTAACGCGGCGAAAATAAGATTATCCGTAACGCGGCGAGAACGGTGAAGCGTAAGGTACGAAAAGGCGCGTAGGACCTCACGTGTGTGTCGCAAAAGTTGGCCCGCTGAGAGCGTTGGGCGCTCGCAAGGCGAGTTGCATCGATCCACTTGACCCGACGGCGCTCCTCCGCTCCCGCGGACGTGTGCACGCGTAACAATACCAGCGCGCCGAGTGTCAGCCTCCTCGGCGAAATTCGCTCGCGATTCTATCTCGCGCGTGCAATTTTTGCAATCGCGTTACTTTACGTTTGCACGTAAAAACGTGCGCGCACGGGTTACTTTCGCTTCGAAAAGGAAAAAAAAAGGAAAAATTGGCGCGCTTGCGTTTCGCAAAATGTTTGCGATTGGTATCGCGGTTGGCAATTACGAAACATTCAAAATGTTCGACGCCATTTAGGAAGTTGTTATTGATTTGCGTGAATAGTTTATTTTCTTTTTTTTTCTCTTTTTTTTCACTTCTTTTTAGTTTGACAAATTGAAACCTAAAATCGCGTTTCGAAATTTTATTTCCGTCGATAGGCGGGAGTATAAATATAGCGCGAACAAGATTTAGTAGAGTTACCGTGGAGGATGATAAAAATCTAAATACCGACCTGAAAATGTAGTCGAAATGTTGCAAAGTAATTCGTACTACTTTTTTTTTTTTGTTTAATGCATTGAAATAAATGTTAATGTTTATTTAAATGATATAATTTTTATGAAAGATGGTCAGATGATAAACTGGTGATTTAAGAGTAAAATATAATATTTTTATAATGTTATATTAAATAGAATAGCTTTTTTTGGTTAAATATAAGTTTTTATTAAATATATTTTAAAAGGATATCGCATTTAAAAGATATTTTCTGGTGGTTCGGTGCAAATTTATTTACAGAGACACGTATTTCGTGACCTGGGCTATATTCTTTTTCGTTTAAAATTTATTATTGTTAATAAAAATTGATCGAATTTTATCACTGCGAATCTTTTTCAGATTTTAGTCCGCATTCGCAAATATATTTATAATATAGAAACCGCAAAGTGGGTACCAGCATTGGACAGATCTTGAGTCACTTGTCAATTTCTTATAGAGTAACATTTCTAATATTAAAGCATTCATAACGTTTATATATCACACATACATTTTATCGAATGTAATAAATTCAAGGAAAAAATATAAAATTCTGATATGAAACTGAAAAAAATTAGATAACTAGATATTTTTTTGCCTTCATTTTAAAACCATTCAAATAGATTTAATTTTTTTAAGAATTTCTTGTCAAAGCAAAACTATTTCTCTTTATATTTTAATCGTTTAAAAATGAAATGAGCGTTATTTTGAAGCATTTGTTTTTCAAACACAAAATGCTAAATTTCGTTCGCAATTTATGACACGAATGTCTCTATGTATTTTATTCGCCGGCTAAAATTTTATTTTCAACTGAAATAATTTATTTCATTTTTTTTGTTATCATTAGTGAACATATATTCGCGAGTTAATAACAATACACTAAATGTTATTTTATAATATTTCTCATTCTAGCTAGGAAATAAATTAGTATAATGTAATTAAAAATTATATTATAATACTTGGAACTCGAAATATATGAAATTGTTTCGGTATAAATTAGGGAAAATGCAACTTTTCGTGTAATGTATATTATTTTATATTGCAATGCTTTGCCCCGTGTTTTTAGATTACAAATTAAAAATTCTTCGGGCGATCTTCTTTGAGTGTTATCATAATTATTAAAAAAAAAGGTGGGGGAGAACAAATAACCTCTCTAAAAAGATACAAAAATAAATACAATCACTATACAAACTAAAAGAGGAGTAATAGTAAATTTAAAAACAATTTATATTAATATAAAGACACCTCTGAAAAGTGAACAAATTTTCCATTAAAAATATCAAAACTGGTAATCATAACAACTTTTAGTACTCCAGAATTAAAATCTACAACGAAATTACAAAAAGTCACTACTATTTATAGCAGAAATAATTGCTCTCCCAAAGTATTCCAAAATCGATATATAAAAATGTGTAATTTATGATGTCTCCCTTTTCTCGGTGCAATAATACTTGGTATCATTGGGAAATCAAAATTAAATCAGCCACATAAATATAATACAAATGCAGAATTTGAATTATCGCGAACGTACGACTGAAGAGCACGAAAAATAGGGGTGGAGGAGGGGGAGGGGGAGCGAGAGATTCGATGGGGAGTTTAAGTGGATTAGATTTTTGGGCAAGGTGTAAAAGGCGTCCTTGCGAACCGGTGCGCGAGCTGCGCAGAATCCTGGATAACGATTGCAGGAGAGCAGCGCACGGAACGGCGACAGGTGAGGCAAAGCGGCCTGATCTGGGTCACCAAGACCTCGCGCCCAAGAGACCAGAATCAGCGGAGGTTACGACCCACTTAAAGGGACGTTCGATCATTATCGATCCAGCTACGGGCGACTCTCTTTTACCCTCGCGGAATACATTATGCACCGCGGCGACGTTTTGCGGGATCTTAATCATTGCCGGACAAATCAATCACTTTGTCCGCAATCGTCCGCCCCGATTCCATTCGTACGACCGGCGGATTAGCCGGGGGAATGCGAGTAACATATTTATAAGAACGCCGGGGAACTTCTTTTTTCCGCCCTTCTTCGTCCCCCTCCTTTTGTCGATGTCTTGATGAATTTTAATGGCTTATTAAGGCGAAACGTCTAGGGATGTCCAGGTCGGAATTGACATAACCTCCTGGTCAATACGTGCACTGAGAGAAAAGAATATTTAGTTTGAATAAAAAGATTACTGGATTGGCAATGTGTTGTTATATGAAAGAATGATGGGAATTTGTTAAATTAGTTTATTTAAACTAGTAATTCTATGTGGTTTCAAAAACTGAGAAAAATATCACAGAAAAAAATTACTGTTTTTAACTGTGTTTCAGAGGTATATCCCATCTTTCGGTAATAATTACCGTTTTTGAAAAGTATCTAGTTTTAAATGTTATGAAATGAAACAGAAATAGTTCCTGTTAAAAAACTGTAATTTTTACTCAAATACGGATATACATCAGATACACAATTAAAGCAGTAATTTTTTTCTGTCACATTGTTCTCAGAGTACAATATAACAATCTGTTTATTAAATTTTAGTAAACTGTTTAATAACTGGTTTATGAACAACGTAGACAATAGGTTAGCAACACTGATGAAAAGCGACATCTAACAGACAAAACATAAAATAAACAGTTTGCCAAAAATTAGAATTCAGTTTATTAAACTTTGTAATCCCTGCACTGAGAAGAAAGATATATCACAAATTACTATTTTTTGTATCAATTTGAGGATATATTGGAAAAGTAATTATTTCTACTGTTAATAGTAGTACAATTTAAGTCATGTAGTAAATATTAGTAGAAAAGTACTACAAATTGCTTTATTAATTATCATTATTACTATTTTTAATAGTAAAATTTTTCACTCTTCAGAGATATCCTCAAATAGATATAAATTGTTTTCAATTTTACTATTACTTTTTTCTTAGTGTGGTTTCTGATTTTTAATATTCACTGTACTGGCAAACAAAATTACTAGAACTGGTAACTTTGGTAACAATATCGTACCAGTACTGGGCCTATCAAATATTTCCAACTGGAAACTTTTCTTAGCAAGCTATCTTTTGGAACTCTCTGAAGTTCCAAAAGATATTCCAAACTCTGAGAAAAGTTGCGATACGTAGAAAGTAGTTGAAAAAATTTGGACGGCAATTTTAGCAATTCAAATTTCCCAAGTGAGTGACATTTCACCTTGAGTTGACGGTCGGAAATCATTATTTCCCAGTCAAGAATGTGTATACTTCGTATGGACCCCAACTAAATAAACTTTCCCTTCCTTTTTGCGAGATCGCGCAAGCTACGAAGGTCCCCGCTATTTATCTCCCGCAAAGGTTTTCTAAATCATCGAATTCGTTGACCAAATTTGTATATAAATCATTTGGATGTATGGCCGCAATTAAAAAGGTTAATTAAACTTTGAGATCGTATATTTAAATTTATGTTTCGTGGCTAATTGGACCAGTTTGTTCGTGCCTTATTAAATCATGTCTTTGTTTAGACTCTGGTGTACAACGACAGCCATACTGTTCACTTACGTAAACGAAAGGAATTTACGTTAATTTTTTCGCCGGTATAAACATTTTATTGATATTAAAAAAAAAAGAAAAATTAATTACAGCGACGAAGTAAAAATACATTGGTGTTCTTTATGTATGGTACTTCACGAAGCATAAAGTGTCGGATAATCCAGAGAATAACGCTGAAAATTATGAAAATTTGTTTCATTTTTAAAGGAAAATTACGCTTATTATGAGGCGGAATTTCCTAAAATTTATGCGCCGGAAACTTTCAAATTGCATGAAACCTTTATTCCTGACGGAGTTAACTTTTCATCGTAAACGTAACATTTTGTATTTGACGCTAATTAAAGTGCCAACACATCAATAATGATGTTTTGGGAGTGATAAATTTTCACTCCACTCTATTACATTTTATCGTTTGTAATTTTATTTAAATTTAATCACCAGTTTATTATAATAATTTATTTAAATATTTTATATACCAATGTTAACTATTTACTTCTAACTAACTAAATATTGTAGTTGATATAACAAAAAAATTCTTGTTGGTAACGGTTACAGTTGTTCAAAATAAATATGCATATAATATTATAGTGAGTATATGAATGAAAATATACATGAATTATTTTTTCAATCGAAGGTGCTGACTATAAATTTAAATAAATAGCCGGAACAAATTATCATTTGAAATCTGTGAACATTTTTGTGCGATGAATTATGCAAATCGAAATCCCCGTATTGCGTGACTGGTACCTACAAACTTTAATAAATAGTGTGTAAATAATATATTCATTAATCAATCAAGAAACAGAAAGCAGCATTTATTACAAATATTACCACCTTTAGTTCAAGTGAATTACAACACAACTTTTTTTCGTGCGATTTTAAACGATCCACCATAAACATTTAACATTACTCCAAGAGAAATTTATTAGTAGTCGTTACTATATTGTACAATAACTAGGGGATATGTGTGAATTTGCAGTTTTTATTGTAAGATGATGTGGAATTTTAAAGAAATATTAGAAAAAACATTTTTTTCACAAGGAATAGAACTCGTTACCTCATAGTTACCAGTCGTACGTTTTACCACGACTCTACGCCGCTGCTTAGTAATACAGATTGACAAATACCAGTATTTTTCCAACTGATGCCATACTGTGGTAATCACGAAAATTAATTAATTAATATGGTTATTATTCCTATATCATTAATATAATCACGTGGCCTATAATAATGATTATTTTAACCTAAATCTTGGTTATTGTTATTAGAAAAAAAAACAGTTAAATTCGTGTCGGTTATTTTAACCAATTTTCCTCAGTTTAGACAAATATTCGCGTGTTATTATAAAACATCCTAACAGTTACTAACAATTTACTCCAAGTACAAAATTAAGAAGCAAAAAAAAAGTGCGATGCCTCGAAGTGATTTAATAATTATTTAATATCTATACGCATTCTTCATTGTGCTGGATCGATGACGCAAAGATGCCGTTTCTCGTTATTGTTTGTTGTACCCGGGGCACTCTAAAAGCTGTAAAGTGACGAAATATTATGTAAAATCAGATATCCCGTGTGAAATTGGGTTAAGCGTAAAGAATAAAAAATAATCGCGCACTTACGGCGCATTTATGGCTCTGCCAAATTTCTCATCAGAAGCTGATAATCGAGCGGGTGACATAAGGAGAAGGGAAAATTAATATCATATTTGCCAAGTCTGCGGCGGAGGGTTGTCGAAATTGAACATGCGCTTCGTTAATTTCGCGGTCGCCTTGCATTCCGCCGTGGAAGCGAGGCGCCTTCCACTTCCGGTTTTTCGCGCAATCTACGGCAAACCCACAAAGTGACACAAACTATCATAACTCGCGCGCGCGCGCATTATTCAACAATGATATAATGTTCATTATGTAAAACAAAATAATCGGCCGCAGAACGACCGAGCCACACTTTCTCGTGTTCTGTTATGTTTACATTAGTGTTCGATAACATAAAGCAACGGCGAATTGTCATTACTGCGTTTTAAAAACAAAATAAAAGTAGTTTGTCAAATGATATCGGCTTTTTTATTAAACTTGATATATGATCAAACATTTTTATTTTTTATTTTATAATCATTCTAATCGGGTGAAAAAATAACGTTGTTAATGTTATTATAAAATTATATAAAAATATGTTAGTTAATAACGATTAAATTAAATAAGGACGAAATTGAAAAATATAATAATAATAATAATAATAACATGCATAAATGCGACATGTATGCGGTATATATATGTACGAAACAGATATAGAACAGATATGGAGGATCTATGGAACAGACATGGAACTAATATGGACCATACATGGGGCATATATGGAATATTTATGGAGCAGGTGTGGACCATATATGGAACATATACGAATCAGATATAGAACAGATATGGAGCATGTATGGAACAGACATAGAACTAATATGGACCATATATGGGACATATATGGAATATTTATGGAGCAGGTGTGGACCATATATGGAACTGTATGGACCATATATGGAACATATATGGAACAGATATGGGGCATGTATGGAACAGATACGACCATACATGGAGCATATATGGAACTGATATGGAACTGATATGGAATATTTATGGACCATATATGAAACGTGTATGGGACATGTATGGACCATATATGGGATACATATGGAACATATACGCGGCATATATGAAAAAGATATGAATCATGAAAAGTTTAAACATGTTCGAACACGTTCAAACTCGATAATTGACAGACCAACGAAAATACAACCTTATATTTATTTTGTTTATTTATTAGTTTTTTCCAAATATTTTAAAAACATCACGTACACGGAGAGAAAGATAGTAGAAAAATAAAAGTTCAGATTTTCGAATAGTTATTGTTGACTTTGTATAACACAGTGTAAACATAACTCGATGTAAATATTACATTAATATGTTTTGGTGCAATATTCAGTAAAAAGAGAACGATAGAAAATCAACATATCGTATCTCGTTTATTGTCTCTTTTATTTCTCCTTTCTTCATCTCCTGAGAGCCGTTAAAGAACAAAGAGATCAGATCTGCAAGATTTACATTGCTTTCTATTGCCTGCTCTACGTGTACATATAGCCATCCTTTCATTTAAAAATTAATCTCTAATGTGTCATAATAACGTAAAATATTATTTATACTAAAATTTTAATCGATCAACTTGTATATGTTAATAAACAAAATAAATTGACAACAATAAATAATATTTTTTAATACATTTTTTTTAAAAAAATTGTTTCCAAATACTATTTTTTTTTTCTTCGCTTTTACATTGTTTTCTTCAAAGTCATCATTTTAATTGATTGTTTTCTCAATAACACTTTAAACTCCAATCATTTATTATGAGTTATTAATAAAATATCTCATAATATTTTGCATTGCAACACCGCTTGTAAATTATGTTAAGTAGTCACAGTATTTGAGTTGCAATAGAGTTGTATTTTTTTAACAGTGAGTTTTATAATACGAGACATTTTGACACGTTTTCTAAAGTTACTCTGCTCTTATTAAAAATTAATACGCGAGTTACAATGAAGAAAATGTTGTTCGATGCATGACAGGATACTTAAATTGAATATAAATATCAATTTAATTGATTGCAGTTGCTATCTAATCAATATACCCGGAGAGAAGTTTATTAGTAATTGCTAAAGGAGCATTAAAAAAATACATATGTAATTATATATATACTTTAGTAAAAATGAAATATATAATCTATATATATTTTAACAAGTTCGTTTAAAAAAATAAAAAAACTCATGATCCATATATGGCAATAATTAATATAATATTCTAGTCATATATACCCATGTGGAAATTACAATACGGCCCAGCACTGGCCCAGTACTGGCGGCCGTACTGCCTGTACTGGCAGCTGTACAGATTCTGTTGTCTGCCAGTACTGGCACAGTACTGGGATGATAACGTTGGCCGTACTATGGCCCAGTTGTTAACCAGTACAGATTCAGTATATGAAATACGACAGAATCGGTGGTTTGCCGGGACTGGGACAGTACAGATTCATTACTGGCTAACAACCGATTCAGTACTGTTTTACTAGAATAAAAAAAAATATTTTTTCTTCAATTTGTGAAATTCAATTAACATACAGTTAAGTAATTTTTAGTTAAGATACCATTTGAATTTATTTATTGAAAGAAATTTTGCACCATTTGGGATTTGAACTTGAGCCTCCAACGTGATAGCTTGACCTTCTGCCGCTGCGCCATCAATC
>JABFPN010005799.1:0-12489 GCA_022817305.1 Leptoteleia sp. ZL-2020
TACGCAAAAAACATATATGTTCATATATGGATTAAGAAAAAACATATGTGTTCATATATGGATCATATAGGATAAAGAAAAATTTTATTTTCGTAATCCATATATGAACATATATGTTTTTGTCGTAATCCATATATGAACATATATGTTTTTCTTAATCCATATATGACCATATATGTTTTTTCTTAATCCATATATGACCATATATGTTTGATTTTTACTAGGGTGGTAAATTGAGAGCACCTTCTTTTTATATTTTAATAATTATCATTCACAGAACTTGTCTATTTTTATTCGCCTAATAATTTTTGCTTAGAAACATTCGCTGTCATTGAGAATCGAACACCGCACCTATTCAAGTGTCCTAACACCTTGACCATTAGGCTACCGGGACGCTCATAACATTCAACTAATCCGAGCCCATTTCAATCATAAATGGCTTTAACTCTGTTTTCCTGGTTTGATCCTGAAATGGTGTCCACATTTATACCATTATGGCTAAATTTGGAATATCTGATAAGACCCTGATCATTAAGCATTTTTTGCACTAATCAAAAATGGAAACCTGATGGATGCCTGACCGATGCCCAATTAGTTAATTGTCCTTGTTTGGGCCAGCTTTGGACGCCATATTAAGTGTTCAAAGGCAGTGTACCTGGTCACTCCTTTTAAAAAAAGTCAAATCAGGAGTCCAGTGGTCAGCTATTCCACGATTCAGTCACATTGGGGTCCTGTATGTGATAGGGCATGCCCGATTTCATTTCTACTAGGGTAACTGTATCTATAAATTATCTTTGTATCAGAAAATAAACTTTATTAATGAATTTATATCATCATAAAGGACTTTAATAAACTTGCTTTGTGATTCTGCAATCATTGACTAGAACTGCTAATATAAATTTAATGTTTTCTGTTATCCTTAGCCTGAGAAAAAAAATAATGGTACATTTAGCTTGTATTTGTAGTTATTTTAGGATAAATTTCGTAGAGTATGAAAAATGTCTATTTAGACTGTCATAATTTGCCATACGCAAATAAGTACTAACTGTGCAGTATAGTAAATTGTATATATACACATAGAAATTTCATATACACAAGTTTAATGATCAACATATTTACGTTTGATAAATTTGATTGCAATGACAAGTAAATTTTGATATCCTGCAAGTATGGTAGTACCAAATTAGTAAACTTTTTTGTATTAAATATTGCTTTTCTTTCCACCCAGTGTGTAAATTATGGTTAAATATATGATGCCTTTTTCTTAGTGCAATTTTTCTAAACCGAGGAAAATATAGTACACTGAGAAAAGAAATTGTAGACTTTCTTTATAATTGGTTGTCCACATGGCGGACAATATTACAAAAAGTGCAATCATATTTGCAATTAATATATACTTCCTTTACATTTTATAATTACTGATTGTACTATTTATAGCTTCACCCATTATGTTTTTGAATGATTAAAAAAAATTACAGTTTGTTGAAAAATATTGCTGTCGGCGAATTAAAGTGTGACATGATTTGTGTTAACTGAACTGTGCGATTATAAAGTGAAAAGTTTTTGCGTGTATTGCATTAAAATTTGATCCAAATATGATATTATTTATTACTTTTGTTAGAAATATTATTATATTCATGCCAAATTTTAACACAATACGTGTCAAAAGTTTTTTACTTTACAGCCGTATAGTTCAGTTAACGCGAAACATGTTAATTTATGCTACTATTTGTGTACACGGAGAGAAAAAAAGTATTAATTTTTAATGAGAAGTTTACTAGTTTGGCATTATACTTGCAGAATATCCATTATATGGCAAACTAATTGACTGAAATTTTTTAAATTAGTTTATTAAAAAAAGTAATGCTCTGTAGATTCGTACAATTTAACAGTCTGTTTATTAAATTTTAGTAAACTGTTAATAATTGGTTTATGAACAATACACTGAGAAAAATAATGTAGTAATCCTGCACTCTATGTGTTCCTGTATAAAATAATATTTGATAATGTAACAAGAGGTGCCACAGTTCTGATAATTATTACTTGAAAAAGTGACACCGTTTACCAGACTGTCTGGTAATGTTCTTAACATTGGAGCATAGAGTCTCAGAATGCCAGAAAGTATAGTAGCTTTTATTATTTTATTTTTCTCAGTGTA
Organism: Leptoteleia sp. ZL-2020; assembly: GCA_022817305.1. Classification (NCBI taxonomy): domain Eukaryota; kingdom Metazoa; phylum Arthropoda; class Insecta; order Hymenoptera; family Scelionidae; genus Leptoteleia; species Leptoteleia sp. ZL-2020. The sequence continues at coordinate 2,159 of JABFPN010005799.1, forward strand.
CAGGGAATGGTTTGGCGACGCTAATGAATAGCGATAACTGGTGGAAAACTCGCTCGTTTCTTAATTTTTAATATTCTTTTCTCTCCGTGTACATGAGACTGAAATTTGTCCTTACTTAAAAAGAAATGACTATCGTTTATTGAGAAACTGTCGTAAATATGTCAGGCCATACATTTCTCGGCGTGAACATTATAATTATAAATAAATTAAACATTGAATTTCATAAATAAATAAACAAATAAACGGGAGAATAAATAAACTGCTGGGCGTTAATTCCGTGATAAATATTTTATATTATTTGAAGCGAATTGATTAACTGATAATTAGGGCAGAGTAGCAATAACAATGTGATTAATCCATTTCCAATAGTGAATTAATCGACGGGTAAAAGGCTCAGTTGGAAAAGGCCGTAACTTGCGTTAGAGTGAAACCTTTCAACTTGAACTTTCAGCTTAGCTCCAAATGTTAAACTAATTCTTCGCGAGAGCGGAAAGTAACACTTTGGCCGAAAACTAAACAGATTAGCTTTTCTCGGCCAAACATTTGCCGGATTGTGAAAAGCCCCCGGTTCGAATGTTAGCCGGAAATGGGGGAGCAACGTTAATATTTGCTTATTAATATTTATCCTTTTGATTCGGCCGTTTATCCGTCGACGGCAAACAACCGCGGCGAGTGAGCGAGAGAGCGAGAGAGCGAGAGCCTCTCCGCAATTTGCCGGCGAGCGGATTTCGCGACTTACGGATTTTGTCCTTGCGGATTAACAGTCGTCCCCGCGTTTGACGCGATGTTGTGACAAGACGGTCACGGCAGCGTGAAATGTCGCCTCCCGTGCATTAGAAGAAAATTCATGAATATCGCGGTGTTCCAGTTCGAGATAATGTTTTGCCACGCCACAATGAGAAAGCGCGCGCGTCCTGTTATAAGTCAAAATTTAAGATGACAGCCGTCGTAAATTAAGAAGGAATACCGCCAGATAATGTTGCTGCTTGCCTCTCTATCGTACAAAAGTCCACATTATAGTTTTGCTTCAATGTTATCACAGAAGAAAAAATTACCCTAGTGAAAATCTGATGAGGCGTGCCGCATCATAAGTGTGGCCATTATAGGGATTTTCTGTGGCATACATTATAAGAGGATACCAGATTAAAGCCATATCAGAGCCTAACGTGGTATTCTGAGTAGGCGTCAATAAGTGTGTAACGGTGGCCTTCTTTATGGTCCTGATAGGGCACGCCACTTAAGCGGCATGCCATCTCGGGGCCTGACCAAGTTTTATTTATAATTACCATAAATCCGGACAACTTTACAATGTCATGTAAAAACTTTTACCATACCATATAGAAAATATAATCATGCTGGTATGGTAATTGTATCGATATCATAGACGATGTCCCTTCAACCTCAAAAGGTATAGTAATATTTATTACAACTTTTCATTACAATTTTCTCAGTGTAATTTGTATCAGCGAGGGACTTGACGCAGTTATATGCAATTCGTTTTTACAAAATAATCTTTAAAGTCAACATTTTCATTCTATCAGTATAATAAAAAACTTATTGATATTATAAATTTATTTTAATCATTTTTGTACTCTTTTTTACTGCTTTTACTGGCATTGTAAAAATTATGGTACATATGTTATATATATAAAACAATTGTATCAATGTAATAGATGTTTATATTATGCAATTAGCATTGGATTGTAACTTTGATTGTGGTTGTAATTTTGTTTTGTTTGATTAAATTTTATTTTATTGACCGCAAGTTATTGTTACAATCGTACAGTAATTTTATAGATATCTAAAAGAATCATGTTGCATTAAATTATTAGTTTTAATATATACCGAAGATGTGTTAAATATCCATAAAGAATGGGCCAAGCTTGGCTCCAGTTTGGCAAAGATTGGCCGACGTTTGACGGGCAATATTGAATCATCTTGGGAGTGAGACACGGTAATTTACTTTGGCTTTAGCTTGGCGAACAATCTTGGTGGCAAATTGGTGCAAGCTTGTGCCAAGTTTGAACAAGTCTTGACAGCAAACACGGCGACTACTTTCAGTAACAAGCTTCAGCCAAGCTTGAAGCAATCTTGGTCGCCGATAATTGTTTGCCAATACTGGGCCAAACTTGGCCCATTTGTCAAGATTGACAGACTTTTAGACTTTATATGTGGACAAAAATAAAAGTTATAGTAAACATAATATTTTGGACTATTGAGAACTTGACGTTTACATAAATATACTTTAATTAATATTAATATTAAAAATAATATTGTTAAGATTACTTTACTTTTAGTTACACTGTCTAGCAACATTTTAAGCTCTCTACTTATGCTTTCTTATAACAAATTCCTTACTCCGAATCATAATTCTTCCTTGTTATTATTATATCTTCAATTTATTAATATTATCTATGATTTATTTAAAAATATGCTTCTCTCAGTACACTGATATCAAAAAGTGTAATTCTTCCTCAAAGATTTAACATCTTTACATTATAAGAACATAAATATTTAGAGAAAGAAAATAAAGTGTTAGAATTTTAATGACAGTTTATCCTATTAACAGAAGCTGAAAAACGAAACAGTAAATATTAATTATAATATACGAAACTCTATTTTTATGTCAAACATTTGTTTTTTCGAGGAAAGGATTAATTGAATCATTTTTTTTATCTTATTAAAAAAAAGAGAAAAACCTTCAAATTTATGATGATTAACGTATTTATTATTCTTTTCGTTCTTTGCATTACTTTTTCAAAGTACCTAATAAAATTATTATATTTTATGTTCATAAAGTTCCCTTTTAAAACGTATATAAATACTTGTATTACTTGGAAGTGTAATAAACATTATTATCGTGAAATAATGTCTTTATCAAACTACACGGAAAGAGCCTTGCTACAAAGTTGTGTACAAAAGTCTTACTTTAAGACATCTGTTTTGAGCTTTTATCTGAGCCACTCAGGGGTTTTAAGGTCCCTGCTACGTTTCGTCGTGAATAATAGGCGTTTTTGTTGCAGTTCTGGAAATTGACGAAGTATCTTATTAGCCAATAAATATGAAGTGAACGTTGGCATTCGTTGGTTAATAGGAGCAAGTGTTGACGTATAATGCCCACTAGAGTGACGAGCCTGCTTTTTCCACGATTTTTTTTCTTATCGCTGCAAGCTCAAAGAATTTTTTTCCTTAATTATTCGCATTTTAATTACATTGTGCTTTACACGCTCCTCCTCCTCCTTCTCTTTCTTCGTCATTTTTTTCTTCTTCCTCTTCTTTGTTTCTCCTTCTCTTATATTTGAGATTATTTTCGCGAACTTATCGAGTTGAAAATGTGCTCCAACTCGAAGACACGCGTATAATTTGTTCCGTTTCTGAAAAATTCATTGGCTCGAGTGCAATGCGGCGATGACAGAAGGAAAGTCTTGATGAATAAAGTTAAGTAGAAGTAACAGGGAAGTTTGTGCCTCCTCTTTTTTTTTCCTCCCTCCCCCCCCCACCATTCACCTTTTTCCATCCTTTTTATACATGTATATACAGGGTGGTCGTTTTAATTTGAGACAACTGAATATCTTGAAAAATATGCAACCAAAAAATGTTTGAAATAGAAAGTTAATATTATCAAGGGGGACATCCATCTGTGTTAAAATTAGCCATCCCCCCTCCTCCAAATGGGCGGAGCGGGGGGAAACTTTGTAATCTTAAATAGGAACCCCAACTTTTTATCGCAGATTCGGATTCTCCATAAAAAAATAAGTAGCTTTCATTTGAAACATCTTCCTCCATTCCTCATAGATGGCGCCTGTAATCGCAACAAATGACATTTTTTGACAATTTTGAAGATCGCGCCTCAGATCGAAAAACTAACAATGGGTTTAGGTTCTGAATGATACTTACCATGTTGAAGCCACATGTCCTGTCGTATTGATCACCTTCAGTTATCTCTACTTAACTTCAAGTTACTTCTACTTAACTTTATTCATCAAGACCTTCCTTCTGTATTGATCGCCTAGATCACCAGACCTTACGTCGCCGGATTTCTTTCTGTGGGGTTACCTTAAAGACAAAGTGTGCATGCAGAAGTACCTAAAACTCGACAGCACATGATAGAATGTATCAGAAATGCTTGCACAAGAATTACACCAGATATGCTTTTAAGTAATTAAGTCGAATTTTATAAATGTATCGAAATGGAAGGCGGACATTTTGAGCATCTGTTGTGAATTACAATAGAGGCAACGGGCTCTCCGAAGTCAAGCATAGAGGTAAGGGGACTTACCTAAATCTGGCACCGCGAAGGGAACAGAAAGCTAGTACGTCCACGTTGTTGTTCCTCGGTCACGCTAAATGTAGTTCTATCGAAATTAATCAAAATATCCATTTCGGCTATGCCCGAATATCATCGAGTTCCATAAAAACAATCTTGTGTATATTGGCCTACTCTCTGGATTATGAAATCCACATGTAAAATAATCAAGCTCGTCCTGAGTATGATAATATTAACCCCCTTGATTATATTAACATTTTGTCTGAAACATTTTTTTCATAGGATGCATCTTTTTCGAGATTTTCACTTGTCTCAAGTTAAAACGACCACCCCATATATATATATTACCTCCATTTAATTTTTCAAGAATGGAAATATTTCAGGGCGATTCAATGAATAAATTTTGCCCTCCTAATTTTGCGTCCAGATCTCGGGGCAACGTTTGATTAAATGAAGTGGCGAAGAAAATTTTTCGGAAATATTTAACGGAATTCATTGAGCCGCAAGACTACTGTAATTTTATGGTAATGTTATTGGTGGCGCTAAATTTCATTGCGAAACGTTCAAGTCGCTGCCGAGTTGCGTTTCTTGAGCGCTTTACGGATTTTTTTAAATCTCCGCCGGAGTGGACGCAAATATCCGAATGAAAGGGCAAACTTTTCGCGCGGCCGTAAATAAAGGGAGCCGGTTCGAAATGGGGCGGGGGAGGAAAAAAAAAAAGTTCGCTCGCCGATACAAATTAAGACCTCGCGACTTTTGAAGCGCGCGCTTCTCTTCAACCCCCCCCCCGCCCCCTCCCCCGGCTGAAATCCTCGGCCCGCACCGATTTAAACGAGCGTCGTGTAATATGCAAATTAATCAGAACCCCCGTTATTATTTCGGGGCAATTTTCTTTGACGATGTTTATTCATTAAATCATACTTTCGCGTATAAATTTTGAGACGAGGATTATCATTATTAAGTTTGAAAACGAGCAGCGACTGATTAAACGGCGCAAATGTTGTATAAACTGCGACGGCAAATCGTAGTGTTATTACATCTTAATTGTACGGTTTCGGGTGCCATAACGTTATGGTCTAATTGCGAGCGCGAAAGGCAGCATAATGGCGCCGTAAATTCGATAAATTGTTGATGTTTAACTGGCAATTTGTAATACAACAATTACAACATCGCTCGAGCTTTTCCGTTCGAATACTTGTAGCCGCAGTCAAATTATTCAATTTACCGTTCCGCGAATATGTACCCTCGGAAACATTCCGCCCTAATGCCTGTAAATATCTCACTTGGCGTTTATTAAAGTAAAGACTTTGCGCGCGGAATAATGTGCTGTTTTATGTACAAACGGAGCGCTTGCGTGAAATAAAGTAAAACGATCGGTGTACCCCCCCCCCCACCCCCACCCCCGCACACCATCCCTCTCCTTGTCGGTACCGAAATGAGGCGGCTTTCCATACGTACTTGATGTCTTCGGATTTAAATGTAATCGCACTGTAACGCTTGAATGCGCACCGAGAGAAATTTATTAGTAGCTGCTATTATATTTTATAATAACTTGGGGATATGTGTGGCACTTGTTGTAGTATTCCATATAATATGATGTGGTATTTTAAAAGGATATTAGAAAACATGCAGCTATCAAGGAATAGAACTAATGGAACATATACCTCTGGATATTGTCTGGAAAGAATCTGGTAAAAATTTCTGGATGTTATCTCGAAATGATTTGGAGAACGTCTGGAAATATGCTGGCTCAGGAGAGTTTTCCCAGAATATATCAAAACGAACTGTAATCCCGAAAATAATTCGATAATAGCTGGGGAATATCAGCCCAAGTAGAAATCTAGCGTGCAACTAGACGTGGCCCTGATTCGTTTTCCACATTTCCAAATCAGGAACCGATTTGGTATCCAATCAGGAATCCGTTGCTCAACGGTATTCCACGTTTCAGCCACATTGGGGCCCTATATGTGATAAGAAAATCCCCAATTTCATTTTTACTAGGATATATAACATACAGACTAACTGGATATTTAGAAAGTAATTCGATAATAACTGGGGAATATCTGGATGGCTTTTTATTGAAATATCTGTATAAAACTTGGACTTTGTCTACTGCACTTTAGCCAGATATTATCCAATCATTTTCGAGATTACGGTTCATCCGGATATATTTTGAGGAACGACTCCTGGGCCAGTTTATTTCCAGACATTTTTCCCGGATTGTTTCCAGACAATATCCAGAAGTGATTTTTCTTCGTTTTTTATACACAAAATATTTGTTATTGTTTGAGCTTGTAAAAAAGGGAAATATATCTTAGCATTCCTTATAGAAATAATATATATATGATAGCTCAGATTCCTCTCTCTCTCTCTCTCTCTCTCTCTCTCTCTCTCCCGCCCTCCCTTCTTCTCCCCTTCTCTCTTTCTTTTGTAATCTTGAGCGTATAATCTTATGACACCACCGTTAGAAATTAAAGCACCGCTCTTTCAATTATTTGGCTTTGAAAATTGCATCGAAATTCTTCCGCAAGGAAATTCTTTCGCAATTTATGTATGTTGTACTTTGTACTTAAGAGGAATAGATTGTTAAATCAAGAATTTAGATTGATAATTTTGCAGTGGAGATTGTAGGAATTATGATCTGCAATGTAATGTAAATACGCTTGGGGTCAAGTACTACTTGTAGAATTTCAGATTTCCACTTTCTTGCTCAAAGTTTTTTCCACCATCTGTAAATTAATTACTAAATATTTGGAGAAAAATGAACTGTAAAGTCGGAGCTTATTACATTTAGAATATTGCGAGTCAGGTTGTGGATGTTTTAAAAACTGACAGAGAATTGTCTCATTAAATATCTTTTTTATTTCACTGTAAAAATAATAATTAATATTGGCATTATTATTTTTATTATCATTAACATAAAGTAATAATAATTAATACAATGTTATATTAATGGATTTCAATGAAAATGTTACCATTAATTATATCATATTATTTCCCATTCATACTTAAAATAAATCAAAAAGTTAACTTCAGCGTAATGATGAATCAAATATTTCAACAAAGCATGGAAAACTTGATTACAATGTAGATTGTCGAAACGAGTTATAATTTAAAGGTACTAAAATTTGTAATGTAATTTTGCTGAAACAACAACTCAGATTTACATTTTAACAATTTTTGCCTTCAAGTCTTTATACCGGGGAAGAAATTAAAATATACAATTTTTACAAAAAAATAAAAAAACAAAAAAAAAGTGCTTTAATGGTTGTAAACAATCGTGACATTAAAAATGTAATGTCTTTGTATAAAATTTGTTATTAATTAAGTTTAACATTTCAAACATCGATTTCACATTATTGTACCGATATAATTTTTATTGCAATAATATATTTTCGTGTGCGATATAAAAATTCATAACTCCGGGTATCATTTTCTCGCAGTCTATTAAATTGAAAAATTTAAAACAATTCGTGGCGATGCGATTATTACAACCGCGATAACTTCGGGCCGAAATTATTTCGCGATTATTATAACCGTGGAATAATTTCGGTCTGATAAAAATGAAATGTAACTTTATAACACGCGAAAAATGATGAGTATGGTGGAAATTCAACAGCGCGATTATCGCGTGTAATTTTTTCACAGCCTCGCGCCAGCCACCTCCATCCGTTAAATTTTTAATAGTTTTAATTAAATATATGGCAAAGAAGGCGCGCGCGGTCTTTGGTACAAATGTGCGAACTACACTGAGAAAATATTCAGATAAATATTATCATATATCCAATGAAAATTACAATACCTTCTAGTGTCGAGATTTATAAAATATACTATTATAAGTGTGTGTGTAATATAGATTAAAAAATTATTTGACAGAATACTTTATACTAGTATAAGAAAAATGTTGATATGAAAATAAGAAATATTTTTAAGAAGACGTTCGAGGAAACTTTCTTATATTTACGTTGAAATTCGTCATGTATTATATAGGATTTTTATTATTTATTTGGTTGGTCTCTTTAAATAAAACAGCACTTAGGAACTTTATGTAGAGGTATATTATAATTAAATCAAAATAAGTATAAACTCAGTATACAATATAGTCGACTCAAACAAGTCTTTTCTTTCTGGCGGCGCGACTGAGACTGCCTAATAACGCGAAACCGCCAATTCAAAATTATCTCCCAAAATATATCGCGTTTCAAAACAAATCGTCAAATTCGATACCACAATTATGACGAATATTGTCATAGAACGAATGAAATCTGTTAAGTGGTATGGCAAAAAGTTATATTTTATAATTCTCGTTTCCACCGAATATGGCGATAGTGAGCAACGTATGTCATCGATTCATCATTTGCAAAATCAATATGGCTTCCATGTAAACAAGACCGATCAAGTGTCAAATAATTACCGCATTTAAGTGATTGAAAATTGAAAGAAATGCGAGTGGACAAAAGTTGAATTAGATAAATCAAGAGAATTTGCTTTATTTTACTTTCAGTTTAATAAGTGAAATTGCTTGGTGTATTTAAGTTGCCACATATTTACGATTGAAATGGGCTCGGATTAGCTGTCTCGCATGAAGCTGGCAATAGCTTTAGTGGTAAGGTGTTAGGCAACTGCGGTGGCACTTTTAATAGATGCGTTGTTCAATTCTCAACGACGGCGGATTTTTCTGAGCATTAAAAAGTAAAAATAAATAAAAATAGACGACCACACTTTGATAGAATAAAAGTGAATAGGAAATATTTCTTTTAAAATTATAATTTTCATACCTTTAAAAATTTTACCATACCATGTGAAACTTTCAGTTATACATTGAACGATACCCTCTTGCTATTATATTAGTATAGTAAAATTAAACAGAAATACAGTAAATATTCACAGACCTTTTTTCTCAGTGAACCACCGGCTCATATAAGATGTGCATACATCGTCCCAGCCAAATTGTAAACGTCGAATTTTGATCGGACAGAACGGATTCGAAGCGATGCGACTAATTTGCGTTATCGCGAAAAACTTTTGAGGGCGCGTCCTCCAACGGCGGAACGCGATCGTGTGGTTTGAATTTTTGAATGCGTTACATTCGATTGACAAGCGTCGCGCTGATACAAATCACGCTGAAATCCGAGGTGAATTTGTAGCGGGTAAAAAAGAAGTGAAAGAGAAAGAGAGATAAAAAAATAGAAACAGCGTGAGCAAGATGGAGAGGAAAAGAAAGGAAAGGAGGAAAAAAGAAGAAAGAAGGGAAAAGCACGGGGAATTCAAAGCTCGACTGAAGTTTGATCCGATAATTGCATGAGCTTTGCAAATGCGCTCGGTAAGATAATAAAGATGTGCATATTTCTTGAGGGAAACGCCAGCGCGGATTAGTTACCATGAATTCCGTGTATCGTTGTGATTCGGCTGCGAAAATTTGGGGTGCGAAATGAAAGTGTAATAAGCAGGGACGTTGATTTTGCAATACACACTGAGCGAAATTTATTAATAGTTGCTACTGTATTATTCAGGTTGAATTCTTTTAAACTGGAATATATATATATATATCTATCTCGAAAAATGCGCATCGTAAAGAAAAATTTGCCGAAACAAAAAATTATTCCTCTGCGGGGGACATCCGTTAGCATTAAATTTCCATCCACCCCTCCACCCCACCTTGATAACAAGTCTTTTCTTCTATTACTTTTTAAAATACTATATCATATTACACTGAGAGAAAAAAATATCAATTTTTAATAAAAAGTTTGCTACTTTGGCTTTATACTTGCAGAACATCTTTACCCATGTGGAAATTGCCAGAGTTGACAAGCGACCCAGTACTGTCACAAAGCTGGCGGCCGTATTACGGCATAGCACGTACGAGACAGTACTGATTCCTCTCTGTCAGTCCACTGTCACCAATGGTCAAACAGAACTAAGACAATATTGGCTCAATTGTCGAACCAGTACTCTACCAACGCTTGTTCAGTACTGAATCAAAAATCTTTTGTGTCTATATTATACACACAGTAGTAATGTAAACATAACCAATGTCCAGTAAAATACCACTTCGAATTTTTGT
>JABFPN010005800.1:0-12487 GCA_022817305.1 Leptoteleia sp. ZL-2020
CTGATCGTACATGCTTTATCGGATATATATAGGTTACGTTGTCACCTGTCACATTCTTTAATAACAAAATTTAAGGAAGAGAAACAACTTACTTTTATTTTACACAGAATTCATATGAACTACAAATTATATTCCTCTAATTTTCAGAGGATGCGTAAATATACATTCGTAACAAGAAATTCCTCTTATTTTCACACGAAATCCTCTTCTCGTTATTTTAACCAGAATATCATTTTATTTTGAAACGATTCCTGTGAATTTGAAATGATTTTTTTAAGAGTGAGTGCACTTCTCTATGTACACTTTTGTATGTATACAAACAATGAAAACAATTGGATAGAAGTAGACGTACATGCGATACATTTTTAAACAAATTTGGAATACATATTTATAGAAATACAGGGACAGTTTCTGAGACACTTTTAAATGAGTCCAAATGACAATTCTGGTGAAATTGTAAATAAATTTACCATCTAATTTGATAAAAATAAAACATGGACCAAGAGTAATACTCTTCCCCGTCTCGAAAACAGTAGTTACAACAAAAAATTGTTCAAGTTCAGTCCCCAAAACTGTCACTTGTCTTCAACCCTACCATTAAATCGTCCAAATTGATACCAAATTTGTCGTTAGCAAGAGATATTAATGTATATCCTAAACTTTTGCATGCGTATAATAAGCCAATTCAAAACTAATTAACTCCCCTGATAAAATTACCATTATACACTTAAATCATAGAAATTGTTCTGTAAAAAAAGAGTAATTTTGTAATTTTCTTCTTAATCATCGCACACCGATGACGACGAATAGAATTTTATGATTCGTAATCACACTTCAAGATTGTTGCAACTATAAAGTCGAAATGCATAACGCAAAAACATATCATGGTAATCGGAATCATAAAATATACAGTAGCATAAACGATAAAATTAATTTTACAGCCTTAATAATGTAAAAACACGATGATACATGGTGCGTTTTGTTTGCACAGCTGTAAATCATTCGCGAAACCGCGTTTTTCAAATTCTTCGCTGCGCCGTCCTGCAAAATGTTTAAACCGCTAAAACGAGACCTCTCCGCTTTATTAACATAATCCGCGTAATAACAGTATTACCGAAAGCATTTTTCATTCGCAGAACAACAAACGTATTAATACGTCTAAAGAACCGAGGGGGCGCGGAATGAAAAAGAGAGATTACCGGCGTAACGTTTATTGCATAATGCATACTGCGGTCATCTTCATCTGCCGTGCAAGTACATAAAAGTAACTGCGATCAGACTCGTTTGAGGAGATAAGGCGTCTCATGGCGAGACGACGCGAGCATGCTTGGCACGAGTATCACGTAAATATACCCATGGCGTGTCTTTTTCGGAATACGTATCGCGCACATATTTTTATGCCTTTTTCCATTCGCAATGCATATCACGAACGAATTTCATAGCAAATCCTAGGCTTCGAATAGTTACCGTATGCTTATACGCCAACTTTTCCCAATTACGCGTTATTTCAAATCATTCCAAGCAATGCTTTTGCGATTTTCATGCAATCTAAATATAAAGTTAATGCACCTATACGACCCTTTTATATACACCGCAATCTAAATCTTTCTTTAATTCCAGTCTAGAGAATTGGTTAACCGCGTGATGTTTTTTTTTTATTATAACAAAAAATTATGTGGAATGAAAATTCTATTAAATATCGCACTGAAAATAGAAGCAAGTGGTCTTTCTTAAGTCGATTAAATAAATAATTGAAATAATTAAATATAGTTCGTTACTAAAATATGAGTTGTAATATTTATCAATTTAGTTTGACAGTAATAGTGTTTACATACACTGAGAAAAATATAAAAAATACTTAATAATAGTTATTTAATTGGTCATATACAAAAGTATACCTTTTAACATTTATTAAATATGCATTTTATATGCAATTTATGCATTTTATAAGCATTTTATACGCAAATTACGAATCCTTTATTTTCAGTGTACGATAATTAACTATTTATATCTAGTTAATATCACTCTTCTTTTTTTACTAAGTGCATTAACGTTAATATGTTTTTAGTTTAATATTGCTGAAACGTTTACTTTAATTGGATTAACTTGGATACATCTCGACAAAGTAAATTTTTATTACAGAAAGTATTGAGTCGTGTTCCCGCTTCCACACTTTGCGTTACAATATTTAATTATTCCATTCTATGCAACATAAAGATAATGTAGTAATGAGACCGTTTTAATCTCTTACAGTGCTGCAACATTTTTAAACAAGGTTTATTTTTCATAAGAGAAAAAAAGGCATCGTTTAACATTTTTCATATCTTCCTTGAAAATCCAAAAACAATTTCATAGATAAGAAAACTGAAAGAATTACAACAGAAAGCATTGCCTGGACAAAATCTCTTTTACAATAATTACACTTTAATGCCAACATTTTTCAATTATTATCATATTTAATTATAAAGTTTGTCTTAACAAAATGTACAACCACAAAATAAAATACCCACAAAAAAGAACAACGTATCGCAATCAATAGTGACTGGAAAAAAGTGGAGAAACTTAATTTTTGGGCCATTTAAATAATTGCTCCTTTGTGACTTACAATTCGCGTCCACTTAATTACGGTTTATTTAAAATGTCGGCGCAATTTGTAACGGAAGAATTTTTTGCCCACGGCGCTTATTGGGCGCGACGTACCCATAGAATATTAAACACGCGATCCCGAAACGAAGCTGATTTAAGCGCGAAATATTCGGCTCCGAATGGCATGACATTTTTATACAATCGCGTAATTAAGCGCATAAATATGCCGCGCAAAAGGTTCGCGCGACATTGCACAAATTGCCCGCTATTTTTAATGGGCCGAGAAAATCGGCCGGGGCCTCCGCGCGTAACTTTTCCTACCGATAATTCGCATTAATAACGGGATCGCAACGGACGAAATCGGGGGATCGCGCGATCCATCACGTTGCCGTTTGTCTTTCGCATTACTGCCCGCCCAACGCTAAATTGTTTCGCGTCGTTCGTAACATAGATATATAATACATTACGCGAATTTCACGACATATCAAAACGCTTCTTGATGTGTCACTCGGCGGAGTGACGGATGCAATGCGGGGAAAATGAGTGCGTGCGCCGATATATCGTGCGTGGTGTTATTTATGCGAGAACACGAAAGCGAGAGATTGGCCGATTAATGATATGTATGGCTAGGACACATGCTTCTGCACGCCTCTAAAGCTGTCGCCGGTGCCGCCACGACAAAAGCATCCCCCGAATTTATGTGAATTTAAGATATTCAAATTGAAGGCCGCCACTTGGGAAGACGCGCTCGCTTCGGGGATCGGATTATTTATTGCTTTTGTGCGCCTCTTCCGCGTTATTATTAGAAGTTTTTGAACAAAGATTTCAATGCCACCAAAATACTGACGCTCCTTTCACCGTAAGACAATGTGCATTTCCCCGGGTTTAAATTCGCATTCAAAATGTCGCGCCAGATTTTCGTTAGATTCACTGACAAATTCGCCTTATTTATTCGATTTCCAAGATTTACTCGCTTCAATGGTATTGTTGTATTTTATTTTAACTGACATCCGAGTATGGCCGACTATTTTAAACCGACGTAATTCTAGTACGGCTTCAATTATTGTAATTAATTTATTTTACTATATTCCTAATCTATTAATGCTGTTTCCGATAAGATTCTGTATATTTTGTTTAAAACATTGACGATATTCGAGTTAGAATTATTCGAAAATTATATTAATTTGAATCACTTAATTGAAATTACAGTAAAATTACTTTGCTTATTCGCAATTGTATTTAATTGAAATTTTTTAAATTTTTAATTAACTATTCTGTGCTGCAAAAGGCAACAATCCGATGAATTTGATATAAATATTTAAAAAAAAGGAAGATGAATTATAATATCGAATTTTTTACGAACGAGAAAAGAATATTTTTATTCGAACCGTTACGGGTTGGCAAAATTCAATATGCATTGACACGTAAATAATAAACATATCACGTTAATCCTCACAAAGGCCCGGCGAAACGTTTGCATTCAATCCATTGAATCATAAAATAACAGCTAGACGTAAAAATATTTTTTAATAAATAAATAATTGTATAGACACGTGCACATGCGCGCGCCACATGTCGAAAAACCGTACAGTCTGGGAAAGAAATAAAAGCAAAGCTTAATCGACAAAAAAAAAGAAAGAACGAGTTTGTTGAATTTAAATTACATTCTCTTGCCAAGAGGAAAACTAGAATATCAAAGTAAAAATTTATGCATTAATAATAATTCATACGTAAGAGTGTGTATGTGTGCGGTTTATGTTTTTTTATTAAAACATTCCTTAAAAGGAATGTGTTTTGAATGATAAATGTGCCGTTAAAAAGGATAAAATTTTCTAATAATCAGAATTCCTGTCGAAGCATCCGGAACAGTTAACTAAAACCAAAAATGTTATATCCATTAAAAAATAATCAACTATATATATATAGCAAATGTTATTAATTTTCTTTTCTGGTTACATGCAAATAATTGTTGATAAAAACATTATTATAATGCAAACAAGTTTTTACTTTAATAAACTTAAGAAACGCCATGTGAACTTATTTACGAACTAAAAAGGATTTTAAAAGTTTACGAAAATTCTTTAATAAGTTCTTTAATAAGTACAGTAAAGTGTAGTAAAGTAAAGATTTGGTAAAATCTGATATTATTCTGCAGGCTGGATTACAAACTAAATTATTCTCTCCCTCCCCTTGATTAATTAATAAAAATTACTAATCCATTATCATGTTCTCTTGTTTATCATTAAAACAGCATTGTTGTGTTATTGTGTTCGGTAATCTAATCAAAACGTTTGTTTCCCTTAAAACTGAGTATATTTTCTACTGGTGAATTCAACTGGGTATCCTGAAATCTCTGACAATAATGCGCAATTTTCTTAGACAGCTCGTTCGTCTTCGTCGTAAATTGAATGAAAATTTGTTCATTTTAGCAAAGTTCTGCTTTAAGAGACGTCAGGAAAAAGGTGCGCGAAAACTTGATGCACGTTGAAAATGCCCAGTGACATGCTTTTAATGGCTAAGTAAAACGTTGAGGTGGAACATTGAAAAAAAAAAAAAAAAAAAAAAAAAAAAAGAAAGAACGAATTATCGCGCAAGTGTACTTTATATACAATGCATGCTCTATAAAGCACCGAAACTCATTGGTACTGACTTTCCTTTCTTTTTATGTTCCGTTTAGTGCCTATGTCGCATATCGTTGCGCTGGCTGGGGACTCCACGTATCTTCCCTGCGACATATCAACCGCCGACGAAAAGGACTCGGTACATCTTGTGTTGTGGTATCGCGAGGATCTTGGAACATCGGTTTTCAGGTAAGACAAACTGCGTCGCTTTGCTCGTAAACGCGCGACAGCAACAAAAGGTCTTGCGCGCCGTGGAAAACCAATTTCAGAATGGAAGGGCTTAACCTTGTCGTCCGAACATCGAAATCGCTAAAATCAGTCCAATCCTTGACATAAACGTCTTTACTTATCTCGACTTTCCTTTTTTTTTTTTTCTTTTTTTTACGCGAAAGTCGCTATAAAAGTCAGCGCGGACATCGCAAAGGGTATTAAAAATACCAATTATCGGTGACACGAGTCCCTAAGAAAATTACTTTGACGTTGGCTATAAATCACAACGATAACAAGTCAGGCTCGTAACTGCGCGTTTATTATTCGCAAAGAAATATGCCCGGGAGTAAATTTACACTTTGGTACATTTTTCATGGGTGCGACCCTGCCAATGACCCGCGCAAATTAAACGCGTTGCGTGCACGATCGCTGTAATTAAAATACGAAGCGTTTAACATTATTCATAAACAAAGGTACAAGTGCATTGAGAAAGCCACAATGAGGGAGTACAATGAAGCGAACCTTTGCAAAACATTACGTTTTTAAGCATTTGGCAAAGCTGACGCTATTCTCGGAATCTTATTATATTGTTGTTTGCTTTACCGTTAAGCATTCAAATAGCTCGTTTAAATCCATTAAAACTGCCGAATTAACTGGAGAATTGAGCTCATTGTAATTTTTTTAATTCTTCGTCATAGTTTACTGCTTCCTAGAAGATTACCGTCCGCAGTATTTGTTCATTTCAAACAACCCGCCCTTCTATTTTCCCTTTTCCTTTTTTTTGCCAGCTTTGCTCCGCTTTTTATCCTTCATCCGCTCTATTCCTAGTTTTATTATCTCTTTAACTTTCATCTAAGTGTCACCTTTTGAAACGGAAAAGTCATGCACAATCTCATCATCATTATTTTTTTCTCCTCCGCTCTTCACTAATTTCTATCGTTTTTCACATTTCTTCGTCCTTCGTACCGCCCGACACTTCAAATAATAACTTCTTCCCCTCCACGCAAGCACCTTTCCACACTTTAATTATACTTTTAATATATATAAACTGTCCAGCTTCTTCTTCCTTAATCTTCATTTGAATTCCTCAAACACTCTTGTGATCCCTCCTCACATTATTTTCATTTTACGATACTAATTTTTCAAACTTTTTTTGCCAACTTCAAAACGGTCAATAATTCTCTGTAACAAAATTGACGGGCGTCTTTATCCGAGAGCTTTCTCCAACGGAGTATCCGAAGGATTTTAAGTCCGATGTCACGTTACAAATTGTGAAATTACCATCAAACATGTGTAACTTATTTAATTTGTAATTTAATATTATCCCCTATTGCATATCATGGTTGACTATAAAATAAATTGAATCTTACTTCCATTCAGCTTTCATTCGCACAGAATTTTTTATAAATTTACGTTGATTAGATTTCATCTTTTATTTCGCACGCGCTCTTTTTTCACCGTCAAAATTTCATTCCACTAATTCTTCTCATAATCTTTTTCCATTAATTTTACACGTAATTCCTTCCGTACATTAATCTTCTCAATTCTTCCATTATATTTTCTATGCTGTTTATACATGCTATCATCTTCCATATCGTCTTGTTCATCTTTAGGTCGCTCTTTTGCCTTCTACATCCTTCCACTTGTTTTATTCCTTCCTCTGTATGCCAGCAATATTCCCTCGTCCGCTATTATTTCTAGTATCATGCTCCAATTTCCAAATTATGTCAGCATTTATGGTTTAAACATTACGTAACATGTTCGATTTTATTTGAATCAACCATAAATGTGCCGGAAATGCCATTCCTCATAAATAGAGTATACGAATATGCAAATAAAATAGCCTGAGATATTTTATTAATTCCAATTAACATCGCTCTTATAGAATTGTTACACTCTCGTAAAAATGTTAGTTTGGCATGCGTCTGGCAGGAGTCTGGCTATACGCCGGATTGATTTTTTTCCAGTCTGGATGTGAAATATGAGTCAACGTATTAATACGTAGCTGCTAAATGAAAAGTGACGGTATAATCTTACGTCAACTACAATGACACTTTTTTACGTATTAATAACAAAGTTTTTTATGTTCAGTTTACGTTTTTCGTGTCGGCATACCTTAAAATTCTGTTCATTCAATATAATATCTAATCTGTTTTGCATTAAAGTTCTTGTTGTTGACAAAGAACCTTTATCTCCGCGCAAATAAATATGTTAAAACGTAAAGTCGTATCTAGATTTCCCCGTAAATAATTATAATTATTATAATTATAATTATGATAATTTAATTTAGTTTTGCAGTTATATAAATATTTAATAAATTTATACACTAAAATTCACATTTAGATAATTACAATTTTGATACACTTGCAAAACTTATAATGAATAATGTCCCTAAGCCAACTAATTAATTAACGAAATAATTAGATTACTGAAATGAAGTTACAAAATTCTTAACTAAAAACAGAACGGATAAATATCGCCACTGAAATGTTAAAACAAACTAGATTTGTGACAATTTGGATTAAGATTTATTTCTATCAAAGTGAATTAAACTGTTGGATATGTAGCTCCGAAA
The DNA here is from genome assembly GCA_022817305.1 of Leptoteleia sp. ZL-2020. NCBI lineage: Eukaryota > Metazoa > Arthropoda > Insecta > Hymenoptera > Scelionidae > Leptoteleia > Leptoteleia sp. ZL-2020. Next base: position 7,993 of record JABFPN010005800.1, read on the forward strand.
ATGTTAAACATTATATCGAAATAAACAAATCTGATGTTTATTCAAATAAATGGCCTGCCACCACAAATGACATTTGTTTGAAAAGTTAAGTGTCATATTGACACAGTTTCGTAGTTTTGTTGCTGTGATATCATATTAATAACAAGTTCGCGATATGCATTCAGAAGAATAATTAATTAGCTCGAATACTACTTGACATTCCGTGCTTATAACGAATTAACAATGTCAAAATGATAACGATTCAACTTGATATCATTAAGGTGGGAGTAACGATAACTTGAAATAGTCAAATTTTCATATAATTACATTCACAAATTACAAGAGTTGCAAGTTGAAAGTGACCAAAATATTATTTCATTTGTCTTGTCTTTAAGAGGAGACATTCATTTAGAAAATTGGATTCTCAACTCTGAGCCTTGGAGCATATATTAAAAGATAAATTAGGCAAAAAATGTTTATTCTCAATCACAGTTAAAAGGACATATTTATCTTTTGATGCAACATTTTATATTTTCAAATGAATACATTCTAATTGAGTGATCAGTTTCCCTACATCGTGAGCACTAACCCCCTTTACCATACTACACAAAACAATATATATCTTACACATATTTTATGTGTTAATGCAATATAATTGTTTAACATTATCTCGCCGATTGGATCAGTCGTTTTAATCGCAACTTCACATTGAGCTTTAATTTTTAAGAATGTAATCGAAACCATAAGCATTGAAGAAGAAAAGTCAAAATTGCTCTTACTGTTCCGTACTTTTTATTCCGTAAATTTATGTTTCAATTAGTTTCTTTTATTTGAAATGAAGCACGCCTTAAAGGCGGTTGAAAACAATTTTACACTCGACTACAACGCTAAGCATATTTAAGAAAATGAAACAAATTTCTCACGTATTAAAAATGCCTAGAAACATAATTAATAATTTAAGTAACTCTCAAAGCGGAATTACGAACGGGTGAAAAGTTTTGATTCTATTTTATGAATTCGTGGCAAAATTAAGAGAATGCTTTGGCAGTCCAAACGATGTGGTGGAACGAAATGCCGGATTACACATACATCTGCGTAGTCCAACAGCGAAATAAGAAAGTTCCAGGCCGAGCATATCCGACATTAGCAACTTGACAGCCGGCATCATTTAAATGAAATGGTATAGTAAAACCATAATATATCATTAAATTCATAATTCGGAGTTGTCGAAAGCACCGAATAACGCACTTAATTTCGCCTTTAATTAAACCAAAAAACACTCACTCGTTAAATAACAAGATAAAACGAAAAACGGTGCGCGCAGTTGCCGTTTGTCGCGAAAGCTTTTGACAATATTAAGCTTCGAAAAATAATTTCTTCGTAAACTTGGCCGGCTCGTTATTACCTTTATAAATCGCGCCTCGCGTCCTTGCCCCTCGAATAATTAAATCGCAGTTACACAACGCCTTAAACAATTCCAGTTCTCGTATTACAATCAAAATCGCAATACAATATCTTGCGTTATTTATTCTGATTAATAAGACCGACGTTTTCCGTTGACTTCTCCTTTTAATATTCGCGGTTTGCAGGGATACAAATATATTCCATTGACCTGCATTGTTCCGCCAAAATCGATACCAATAGAAAAATCCAAAGTCTTTCGCGCAGGCCAGCGTAACGTAATCCCGGATAACAGTGTAGTATAATGCAGAGAGCGTCTGGTATCGTCGCGACGTCAGTGAAATTATTAAAAAAAAAAATAATAATAATAATAATAATAATAAAAATCGTCCAAGCCCACAAAGGCGAGGATTTCCGTATTGAAGGATATTTTAGGCAAATGATAAGAAACCTCATCTTGACTTCTTGTTGTCTTCTCGCGTCAAGTTTGATGAACGCTGATGAAGCCGACGAAATACTTCTTTTTCCGAAAAGATGCGTATCTGTAACTTCGGAACTAAGTTTGATTTAAGTTTAGGTAATTGTTAGGCATGGTCCTCAGAATCACTGATCTGCACTAACGTCTTAATCAAGATATATGATAGAAAGCGTGACCTGATTGTTCGATGAAAACTCGCATGTGTGAAACGTCAGCTGTACAATTATTGCTCGTATAAAATACCTCGGTAATTTATTAAATTATTTATGGAGCAGAAACGTTCACGGGAAAAAATAAACATAGGATCAATGTGGCCAGACCATGTTGAACAGTGTGTTGTTCCTTCATGGTGAGCATGTAAAACTTAAATTGTGGAATAATGCAAACCATTCGATTGTTCTTAACAAACTTAAAGTGGATAACACAAAAGAAGATTTATTTTGTAATCAATTTCAGACCAACATGATACGCTATGTTGATCTCACATATTTCCCTACATTGTGCTGCCGCATTGACTTTAGTACAGAGCATATGTACCTTTAATATGTTGCCAGTATTATGCATTATAACCTTAAGTTGAGGCAATGCAGTTTTTCGATATCTCATGGCTTTTCTACCCTCGCGTTAAAATCGATAAAGCGTGGAAATAATTATAAGGAGATGAAAATGAACTACATTTTTGAAACGACACTGTCATTTAAAATGATTCTAAATTTAGATTAAAATGACTTTTTGGTTTGCAAGTTGGGATGTATTTTAATACTTTTTATCTGAAAATCCATCGGCTCGGCTGTCAATAAGTTTATTATGATTGATGTATTCACGATAAGAAATGGATTTAAATTCCCCAATCAGATTTCAGCTGATTTATTGATAAATCTGTTGGATAATTAAATTTAATTATATTGCAAGATTGACTGTGAGTGATATTAATTTGAGAATGAGAATGCTGAAAGTATCAAAATGTCATTTGATTATGCGACGGATTTTAGGTCAATACAAATTACACTTTTAAGTTTGCTACCAGTTCATGAGATGCAAGATTAACGTAGGAAAATTTCATGAGAGCGATAAGTTAAATTTCAGAGGTGTAATATTCGACGAGAATTAAAAATGTATGAGGTAAACGAACAAAATGAAACCAAAATATATGTATTCATGAGCAGATTTAATTTAAAAATTTCATTCTGTTATGAATTTGAAATCTAAAACGTAGAATAATCTGAATATTATTTAATTTACTGTTGCACGTGTGGCTCCAGAATAAGCTTATTTCAAGCTTATACTGACAATTATGACAATTTGAGCTACACACACGTCAATGCAAGGCGTATTAGGTTAATGGAACAATTTTAACGCTTATTAAATATAATATTATTCACTTAGCTTGAATAAACTGAGCGGAATCAAAAAAGTAATAAAATGATATTTAAGGAATTAATTGTTTTCGCGTAGACAAAGTAAAATTATAATTTGTGAACTGAATGAAAAAATTCAATTAAAGCATAATATAAACGAATAATAATTAACCGAAAGGTACGGTGTTGAATAAACAAATAATCTGTTCAGCATATCATTTATCATACACAAAATTAATTCAATTTCTCATCACCAAGGACGATTACGACAGCGAGAATTATTCACGGTCACTTAAACGGCTTTTAATAATCAACAAGAACTTCATTTGCATCTAAGATTCTAAAATGAGAAAAGTGTTCCATTATTTCCTTTTTTCATTGTTCTTTTATTTCCCACCCGAATATGTGCTAATATCAGAATTTCGAATAACAGAACGAGAAAACTTGGAAACAAATTTTTAATACAACACAAACTCGAATTTCTAACTGCATGCAAAATTCATGCTCACAACCGTAGTGGTTTCACGTTGAAATATTTGCGTGAAATGTTCATCCAAATTCAAAGAGAAAACACCATACATTATATTTATTATTATTTGATCTGAATTTATACCTTTCCGTTGGGTAAACAGAGATGCTAGATTTACTGCGAGTGATAATTAATTTTTTAAGGAATTTCCGAGTTTTAGTAACAAAAAAGGCAGCAAATAAATATCAAATATAATTCAAACTTTATATGTGTTTAATATAAAGTCTTTAAATTAATATGGTAATGTTTTAGTATATATCTTGATGTTATACACCGCCAGAAGAAGTAATATGAAAAAAAACCTTATTTCTGTCGCAAAAGCTATTCATTTGTTCCTAAAATGAACACGCAAGATCAATTCGCAATGTTATTTGCGTGCTCGTACTTGCCCTTATGAATTATGGCTTGATTTTTTTTTCTCTCTCTCCCTTCTTTGTTTTCTTTTGTCAAACATTACACTGAAAAAAATAGTATGGAAAATCCAGCCATACTTGTAGGGTAATAAATGTTTTATTACAACAACTTGATAATTTATTTAATTTATATTTTAAAGTATGGGTGATTCAACCATACTTATTTAAATATAGTAATAAAACAAAATATTTAATACATGAATTCCCTATATATGCATGAGGAAAATGTATTCCACTGAATGCGCGTCTGATAGAAACGCTGCCTTAAATTAGGTTAGGTTAGGTAAACTGTCATGTGTCAAATGTTGGTACATTTTATTTATACTACTCTGGGAGA
>JABFPN010005801.1:0-12483 GCA_022817305.1 Leptoteleia sp. ZL-2020
TTTTTTTTAATATGGCTACTGACTGGAATTCATATCATGACCTGTTAGGATTTTCGAATTTTAACCATGACAAAAAAGTACGAAATCGTGAATGTATCCCTATCTGGCCCCGAAGTGGCATGCCATTTTGGCAACTGAATTGTTGGTGTGCCTCATCAGGACCACATCGATGCCATGCGTTACACCCTATGGTTGGCCCCGACATGGAAACCCGATCGGGCCCCTGTGATGATACCCTTTCTCATGTTTTCCTAATAGGGACCTTATATGGCCCTGATATGGCAAACCTAGGTAGGGCTGTATATGTGATATCCACGTAAGGACCATACCACTAATGTGGCATGCCACGAAAAATTTTTACTAGGGTATACGTGGTTATTCAAAATAAAAAATTTAGTTAGCTAAAAAAAGACAAATATTTAGTTATCACAACCAAACATTTTTCTTGGTAGTCTCGGTCATATCGAGTAAATCGTAAAAAAACATGATATCAACTTGTATTATAAAATTATTATAAAATATACGGAATAAAAATATCGTTGAAAAGATGAGATAAGTTTGAAAAATGTCGACAAATTATAAAGAAACGTACAGAAGGAGAAAGCAACCTTCTCAATTCCTCGAAATAACGCGAAAGATTGAATAACGATTGTGGAAAAACCAAAATCTCTTTTCCTCGAAATCAAATTGTATATAGAATACGTGTTGCAATATATAGAATCGGCCGTCCTAAATACGCAGGTGCATGCAATTTCAGTTACAATGTCACATTAAAGGTGAAAAAAAGAGGAAAAAAGAGAGAGAGAGAGAGAGAGAGAGAGAAGTACGCGCGAACGGATAAAAGCTCGATTTCATGTCACTCTGGGTTGCAATTTAATGGCTATTGGATGCGGAGTTAACGTCGTGCCAATATCACGGAATAATGAAGTGCGCTTTAAAGCGCAAAACATGCACACAAGGTAGCGACCATTAAAGCTCAGTCCGGAGCCATAATTTTGAATGTCTTTAAGAAGCACACCATCGCGCTAACGAGGCTTAAAAAATAGTCGTTCGTTTCGCAGAATTGCTGTTCCATCAAACGTAACGATACTTTGCATAAGGCGCGGGAAAAATTATTGCTCTTTGCGTCATTTCAGTGGAATACAATAAATCATCTCTGTGAAATAAATAAGAATAATAGAAATGGAAAGTAAAAACTCAAAATGGAAAATAAAAATAAATGTTACAATTTGCAGTCTGAAAACAAACCTCGTTAATTGCCTTTTTTGTCAACTTTTTTATTCGTGTTTTATTTTACAATATACTAATGCTTTGATCCTTAAGACTCACCGGATTATCCGGTAAGTCTTGTGGAATCCTAGATTGACTGTGCGCAGCCCTTTATTACGTTCACCTTTTATGTTTTGTTCGGTTTGTGACATCTATTGATTCCCTGTGCACCGTGCATTTATAACCTAAATGCTAATTAACCGTCAATACGTCACAATCCGTCCAATTAGAGCATAAATTATAACGATCATTTGCTTTTGTGCTTACTTCAAGGAATTGAGCAAGCAGATCTTAACTGTCAATACGCTGATTACACCCCATATATAAAATTTTACCACAATAATCATTCAAAAATTTTATTTAATTATATTTTATAATGTAAGTTAAGTATTTAATTTAGCATATCATAAATTATAGACTCTGTAACAGTAAACTTAAAATATTTTTGCAAAAATAAGATATTGTTTAATATTAATAAATTAATATAGCCAATTGAATTGATCTTTGTTTTTATATTTTATTTTCTAGAAAAGTGCAGTTCTTCGTCAAATTCTAGTGTCAGTGTAAGGGGGGCGTGGCCTAAGCGGCGGCGCAGAGTGTTAAATGGTGCGACTCTCAGGTAACGATTTTTCTAATATTGCTTTAAAATAATTGTTATATTATAAGGAATGAAATTGGTCTATTTGAAGTTAATTTTCTATTTTGGAAAAATTTGAATCAGAAATGTTGCATTTGTTTACGTTTCTGTTAGTGTTTATTTTGATATTAAAGTTACATTTGTCGCGTTAGATAACAGTATTAAAAAGATAAACAGAAAGAATGGATATTTTGATATCAGCTTGTTTATTTAATAATTTTTTTATAATCTGTTTATACATAAGCACAAGGTAGCGACCATTAAAGCTCAGTCCGAAGCCATAATTTTGTATGCCTTTAAGAAGCACACCATCGCGCTAACGAGGCTTAAAAAATAGTCGTTCGTTTCGTAGAATTGCTGTTATATCAAACGTAACGATACTTTGCAAAGGCGCGGGAAAAATTATTGCTCTTTGCCTCATTTCACTGGAATACAATAAATCATCTCCGTGAAATAAATAAGAATAATAGAAATGGAAAACAAAAATAAAGGTTACATTTTGTAGTCTGAAAACAAACCTCGTTAAATACATTATTTCTCAACTTTTTGATACGCGTTTTATTTTACGTGATATTAGATTAAATATAATTGGATTCGATTTAAATTTAAATTGTTTAATTGCCATAAACGTTCCATTAAATATTAATTAAATTTTTCGCTACTTTGAAGGAAAATAGAGTTTAGATAACATGCTCTGTTTTGAAATATACTCTTCGAATAACAAAAATATTAATAAAAAATGTCCATTAAGCTGCACTCACCTTTTTGCCGGAGCGCAATTTGAAATTTGAATGTAAAATATCGAGCTTTTTCGAAAATTACACACCTTCATCAAATGCAAATTTTAATGGCGCGCAATTTTTCACGTACGTATTATTGCACATTATTTTATTCAAATGTGCATTTGAATCAAAAGTAACTTTCCGAGAGAAGGTTATATATATACATACAACGAAACGGAATTAATTTTACGAGTGCATTCGAAATTTTATATTCACCGGGAGAAATTCACTTCAACAGATTTTCAAATTATTTTAAGTAAACGACCAATTTTCAACAGCAACGCACTTACAGTACAACTAAAATTAACTATTTATGGTAAAAACAGTAAACATCGCGAGACCATAAAATATCTGGTGGGGAAAAAAAAGAAGAAAAAAAAAAAGGAGCCTGCATTTAACATATTGCTGTGTTTATTTAAGTTCGTTTCGTTTATTCCCTCCATTTTATTATGATGATTTTTAATTTGAAATCATGAAAAGCGTGAAAAGGAAACTTATCGTCTGAGAAAAACACGAGATTGAAGCGTTAACTGAAATATGAAACGAGGTTTATAATTAAAATATATGGTCACGCCAAGTTGAAAATATAAAAAGGAAACGGAGGGGAAATTGTACGGCGTTATTACTCGAGGGAAGCCTGTTTCTATAAGGAACGAGGACCGTTGTTTCAACGTACTTTTGCTCCGTTCGCAATTTTTCCAACGATTATTAGCCGGACTGGCATCGGCCGTGTTATTTTTAAATTCCACGTGTTCGCGGTTACGATTGACGACAAATTTATTTCAACTTCTTTTCCACTAGACACGCCCACTGAAATGACTTCTCAATCATTTTTCATTAATCAAGCCCGAAAGCATCGGAAATTTATTATTCTATCTCTTTTCCTGTTACTTATAAAAAAAAAACTTAAAAAATAACCATTAAGACCGTGCTCTTTTTTTCGAAATGTTCAAAATTGAATCTCTTTCGTATAAATATAAATCTTAATTTAATTTTTATTATTATTATTATTATTATTATTATGTATTTATTTATTTATTTCGTATAATGCACGGTAGAAATATTTTATGCTCCTTTTTTTTTTCTTTCACCTGCAAACTTTTCACCATCGGGGCATAATAATAAAAGTAACAAAAACCATTATTGCATGATTATTTACGTCTCATAAATAATTTCGCAATGATAGAAAAAGTTCCCTGCTTCGCTTGTACGAAATCAATGTTTACGTATTATTATGTTACTGAATAATTCCTTTACTTTGTGATTTGATCGGAAGGAAAGTTGTACTTCCGAAGGCGTATCTGAAATTCATCAAAATTGCACCAAGCAATTTTTGTCCAAGTTTGTTGCTAAAGTTTCCATTTATTTATTTGTTCCGACGGATCTGTTATTTTGGCTACTGAAAAAGTTTCCCCGTGGCAATACTTATTTTTATACTTAAAAAGATTAAGTGAAAAAAAAATTTGAAAGCCTTTAAGCTTAATCTTAACGAAAAATCCGGTATTGTATAATATCGGAAAATAAATAACTTTAACTATTAAATAAATGCAAAATTAAATTTAATTTCATTGAAATAAAAATTAAATTAATAACCACTAATCGCGCAAAGTTTGTTTCATTTCATTTTATTAATGAAAGCAAAATTCACGACGCTGGTAAAAGAAGTTCGTTAATTCTGCACTTATGCAAATTTCCGAGTTCTTTAGCTTGATTTAATGAGTGCCAGTGGAAAATAGGCATAAAACGAGAGGGCACAGACTCATTCGCGTTTGTGAAAGTGTGGGTTTTTGTGAGCACAAATAAAGTGAGTGTGAGTTAGAGTACACTTGTAAGTTTTAACGCAGCGATCGACCGCGCCGCAAAAGTGAGTAACTGGGACTTAACAAAAGGTACAATAAGAGAGTCGAGGCATTCCCTTAAACAGACACACTATTTATACTCGTGGAAACACACACACCTTCGGAAGAGCCATACTCCTCTTATCGCGTTATGCTTAATCTTTAACTATCCGCGTCATTTATTACTTTGGGTGGTTAAGGGAGAAGGGCACTGGAACAGAAAAGAAGGAAAATTGAATTTTCTTCCTGGCAAAGTTATAACAAGCAAAGCTAACTTTGCGCAAACTAACATAAATTTTATTTTGACAAGAACTTTATTCCAAGCTCACTTTTTATGTTAAAACGTTTGGAATGACGATTCTAAACGAGAATAATTATACTCGTATTGATTCTAATAAGCAAATTTTAATTGTATCTTTGAACTTTTCACCACAATAGCACATAATTTTTGCATTATGCACCGAGGGAAGAACTTTTCAATGAAATCATAATTTGAGGACACAACGGACAATGCTGCAAAAATTACAAGAAATTGTAATTTAAAATACTATGATTTTAAATTTATTTTAACAAAATTCAAAGTATATTATACAATTTTTTATTGTACTTTTTTTAACATTAATGTCCTCAAAGAAGGTTAGTAATTCTTGTCAATTTTTTCTCTCAGTGTACAATGAAAATTATACTAGGTCGAATTATTGAGAACTAAAAAGGTGATAACCGGAAATTATATTACATTATTCAATTGGAATGCAAGCGTTGAACCAATGGTGAACCAACCTTCACATCTTACAAGTAGTTTAACCTTCTTTAACTTAAACTGTTTTTTATTAGCCTTATTATCTCGTTCTAAAAAAACCAATAGCCAATATATATGTATTAATTAATTAAATTTACACTGAGAAAAAGTTTGGGATAAATTTTATACTTTATCTAAAATGGGGACAAATGACATCTTGTTGTCGCACTTAACATACGTTTGAATCTATATTACCCTATTTTTATAAAAAAAAGTTTGATACAAACTATTGCGATTAATTGAATAATAAAATTTAGTCGAACAATTTTCTCAGTACACAAATTAATATTATGACAGTGGAAACCATCTGAAAATTCAAGAAAAAAGATAATCGGTTATGTAATTTGGCGGGTGTTTTCGGCTTTATTGAAAACAATCGCGTTGCCGGCCCGAAACTGCGGGCGATTCAATTTTCCGGGACGTTTGAGCGCGGCGAAAAACTGCAAACAAAAGTCGGCGAATGGTCTCGAGCGAGGCCGAAAGATCCGAATGGTCTTTTGTTCGGTGGTGGGGAGGGGAGGCTGCGCGTTGACCGAGTTTTCAGATGGTATTTCTTCGGAAATTCGCGGCACAACGGTAAAGTGAAATTCGCTTTGATTACCTTGGCGTGGAAAACGATTCCACGATGGAAAGCCTCCTCACTGTAGAGCGGTATCCGCGTATCGTACTCGTCATTATGCACGAGATTGTATTGCTTCTTAGAGGGCATGCTGGGCCCAACTTCATCCGATTACGTTCGTCCTGTAGTTCCGCTGTAACACGCAAAATGTCATCAATTTTTTCGCCCCCTCAGACGTTGGTTCACCGCGAAAAAAATCACTCGCAAATTCATCCACTTCGTCGTCGCGTTTCGCCGAGGCTTGCCTTTTCCCGGCCACCGAAGTAAAGCAACCGATGCGTTATTAACATGTTCCGCCAGTGGAACGGCATCTTCAACTTTCCCGGGGAGTTTACGTTTTAAGGTCAAAAGTTGCCGTTCAATCGTGCAAACTTTGATCGAAAAGTTTTTCCATCAATTTCCCGGGTGAAAAGGGGGCGGGGGGGGGGGGTTAGACTTTTGCATTTTGATGCGCTTAGACAAACCGAAGAATCAACCCTCGTCGTAAATCGAACGACAAATGTTCCCTCGAATTCGAATTTCAGTCCGTTTTATTCCGTAATCTACGTCAGTCAATCTTTTATAGGGGTATCATTAGTGGCATTTTTATGACAAGTTCATATCTTTTTCATTTAACTTGAATTCAACATGCAGAAATGCAAATTTACAGAATAAAAATAATAATAGTGTTTTTTATTATATAGTTAAATATAAATGGCTGTTTTTGACGGACAATTAAAATAATAAATGTACATATAATTTTTATTATTTATTTATTTGTTAAAACAACGTTTTTGTAGTTGGGAATTCCTTTCCTAGATAGGTCATTTAATTTGACAAACATTATATATTGATAATGTGATGTATCATTGACAATATTAGAGGTCGAAACGTTGTGTTAACAAATAAATGAATAAATAATAAATTGTCTGTCAAGAATAGACATTTATATTTAATTACATGGAGAGGAAAGATTAATAAAAATTACTGACATTGTTAGTAAACTGGAAATATATTTCCAAATGTGAGAAATTACTATCTTATGTTAGCAAAATGTGTCATTTTTTTGACAATTAATCTTAGACAGCTGATAATATATATATATATGATAATATATATCGAAATAAAAAACATATACAAACGTTTGTTATTGCTTTTGTTTTGTTTTGTAGTTGCCTTTTATATTTAATTTTGAAATTATGTATTTAAAAACAAAAAAAAAAGAAGTTTGTTTACATTTATGTATTTTGAAATCGTCAAATACCACTGTAAGTAACCATAACTGTCAAGTAGTTTCGTTAGAAAAACTCCGCCAATTTCACTTTATTCGAAGTAACCTTTCAAAATCGAGCCTAACGGTTATGTCTAACATTCTGGGAACCAATTTTTTATTTTTAGCACTTTGTTTTTATCTCAATTCCAATGTGGCATAGTTTAAGTTTTGCGAGAATCCGTTGAAACTTGACTTTCGAGTGTTCCAGTGTTAAATTAACAATATTATTAAATCTATTAAAGACAGGGAGACAAAGGGTTTGGAAGTTTCGCGAATGAAGTTTCAATCCTCGTCTTGTTTATACAAAAGACAATTGTCTGAATGAAGATTTGAAGCATAAGGTACCATTTTAGGCGTGGAATACACAAATGTGGAAAATTCGTCAAAGAAACGGGTTGCTTTGCGCTTTCGCAGAGACTATTTTTATTATTATTATTATTATTATTATTATTATTATTATTGTTATTTTGAACAGTCGCATGTAACTTGGTATCCTTTGTGAATGCAGGATTCTTGATGAAATTTGGTCTAATGTTGAGGTATATTTGACACTTACAATACCGACGTGCCTTGACGTCGTACCTTGACGATGAATTGTCATTTAAACGTCATGTTTAAGAGGAGATAACACAATGTTGGATCAACTCTTGCTGCGATAATAAAGTGAACTGAAAAGCGTTTGTGTTGCTGAAAAATTAACAAAAAAACTTTAATTAAATATTCGATAACTTATTCGTTTAAATATCCAATAACTTGCCCGTTCAGCGGCAGAGTTAATTAATTTGTCAAAATTAAAACGTAAAGCAATTTGTTCTGAATTCTTTTTCTCAGCATAGTGTAAATGTAATTTTTATAAATTCAACTTTTTATTCTGATTTTGCATTCTTGATCTAAATATGAAAAAGTATTAATTAAGACTTAAGATTATGTACCATAATTCATAACATAAATTAAATCCCCGATTAATTTAAGGCGATGATGGATTACGAGCGTAAAAATGTAATGTAACGCGATAACAAAGGAGAAAACTGTCGCATTATCAAGTTCACGCTTTGCGCGAGTAATAATAAAGATCGTGCTTTTACTACAAAGAGATATTGCCTTGTGCGTAATTGTCGCATTGTCGAAGTCAAAGGCATCGGCTCGCGTTAACCGCATTGTGTTTACAAACTGCATTCTATCGCACGCATCGCAAAGCATAATGAAAATGTTTTCCCAATCCGAGAGCGTGCGACGAGGTGAAATTTATTAGTTAGTTGTTTACTATATTTTATATTAACTAGGAGATATGCACACGCGTTTATAGTACTCTTTATACCCATGTAAAAACCAATATATATGTCACATATATGATTTGCACTGTATAAATGTCCAATAGGTGTGACATATATGATGTATCAGGATACAAATCAACATATATGTCATATATATACGGCAATATATGGGGCATACTTGTGACATATATGGGAAAATATATTTGTCGTATATATAAATTTTTACCCAGGCAATATAATGTACAAGTTATAAAATATATTTTAGAAAAGTAGTAGAAAAAAATGTCTTTATCCGGGAAGAGAACTCGTTAGCTCGCAGTTACCAGTTGCACACTTTACCACTACTCAACGCCGTCGCCCGAAGGAACGTTGTTTTTCGCGAAACTATAGAATTAATGCAGTTGATTCACCTCGATTTTACTTGATTCAACTTGGTATTTTTTGCATTATATAGTGGTGGTAAAATACTGGTTCAACTTATACTACTCCTTCGTCACATTTTTTCCTAATAATTTTTTCCTAATAATTTTTTAACACCATTAATAAATTTCGTCAAGTGTTACACCATTTAACTTAAAGTTTATAAAAAAAGAAAAGTCAAACGCTAGGTAGACGAGTGTTATTGTAAATTTAAGGCAAATAAAATTAAAAATTTAAGCGCTGTAAATCTCCACTTTACGACACGACTGAAACAACTTTTTCATGGTGTTTAAAAATGCGCGCGCAGTATTTTGTCACATGGCCGTAAATTTACTTCGTCGTTCGGTCGATGGGACCGATGAAAAGGATATTTTTCGCGGGCGTAAAAAAAATTTAAACTCCAAAATATAGCGGCACTAAAATCGCCGCTTTAAAACTCGCGATCGAGCTAAAATGTCGGCTGGATTCTTAAATCCTTTGTTCGACCTTAACAGGTGTCTCCGCGTGGGGAGCATGCACGATCCACCTGTACAGCTCTCGGCTGAAATGTTGTATGCAGCAACCCTCTGGAAATACGTGATTGAGTTTATAAAGACGCGCTTCGTTGAAAAGACACTGCGTACGCGTCCCCCCCCCCCTCCTGGTACCCGTATACACCGACACCTACGCGTATATTCGAGATGCAAAAGTTACTCGAATTCGTCGCGTGGAAATAATATTTTGCGTATGTTAATAATAATATTGAATTTGATTATAGCAAAGTAAAGTAAATAGTAATGTATTAGATATTGCAGTAAATCAATAGTTGCAAAAGAGAAAGAATACAAAGTAATGAGTAAAATAAATAATTAATATCTAGTAGATTCGAATGAATTTATTGGTATAAATTTGTGCACTCTTAAAAACATTCATTTTAATTCAAAATATTTTTCTTTTATATCCACATGGAGAGAAATGCTGTTTGACAAATTGAAACGTATATATGAAGTCAGTGATGGTAATGTCACAATTTGCATTTTTGGGGGAAAAATTTAATATTACACAAAATAAACTTCTATATAATATTAAATTCTTTTCCCAGGGGTGTAAAGTGTGACATTATCATTACTGATTTCATAATACGTTGGAATTTGTCAAATGACATTTCTCTTGGTGTAAGGCGTTCAAAATAAAATGAATAATTTTAAAATGAAAATGAGATATTGTTAAAAACAAAATAATTTCCTTTATTTTTTATGAAGAATCGTCTAAATATAAGAATAAATTGTTCGAATTAAAAAATGAGCGCTCGTTGTTTGAGAGAAAATAAAAAAAGCGCTAATTTGTTTATACAAATAATAGGTGGTGACGCCATAAGCTTAAAACAGTAACAACGAAAGTTTCATAAATATTAACATTATATTTTTCTTACCATTATACATTTGTCGTAAATATCTTTTTTGTTTGTCACAAATATCTGCTGTCAAAATTAATTACTTTTCCTTTGTAGAAACACGTATCTTTCTTTATTTTAATTATTAATTTTAATTTAATACAAACGTGCAATTTTATATACTACACAATAAGAATATTTTTAAATTATTTTTACTTAACCTTTTATATTATCAATAATATTTTTAATGTCAGATTAAATGCATTCTGTTAATAATAAATTATAATAATTTTAAATTGAAGTGAAAATTTTTTTAATTTTAAATGAATATCATTTTTTATATTTCAAATTATTTTCCTCTCTGGTGATATTCCTAATGAAAAATCGTTTCAATCTAAAACGATACTTTTAAGAGTGTATGAACAAAAGTTTACCAATAATCAAGCTGATTTTACTACTTTTCTCGTTCAATTGAGGATATTTGTAAGAATTACTATCTCTATAAATATTCGAACAACATGATATATTTATATATTGATTATATGAAAATAAGCTTATACAGTATTTAATTAATTATTTAATAATAAATTCTATTTATATGACATTACCATTTTACAACTTAAAGACAAGATATTTACTGTCAGTTGTATGTTACTGTCCAAAAGTTACAATAAAAATTACCATACTTTATAATAACACTCTCATAAAATGACTTCATTTAACATTATTACACGACCAAGTATCAAAATATAAATAGACGCGTTATAAATTTTTCTATACTTTCCATTAAGAACTTTAATAAATCTACTCTTGTTTAACTATTAATTTATTAAAATGCCACCCAAGCGAGTTTCATGTCGGAGTCGCCACAAAGTATATACCAATTTTTTTTCCACATTTTTTCCACAAATAATCATCCGTGATTGATACGTTTCGTTTCGATTGGACGGTGGCTAGGCCATCTATCTTTTGCTAATCGATGATGTAATAACAGATGCAAAACGATAACTAATGCCGTGCGCGGCTTCTTCGTTTCGCAACCGCAAAATTATATTTTTTTTTAATCCATAGTAACTCCCGACGTTAATCCACGTCGAGGCTTTATCGGCGAAAATCGGCGCATCCGCCTGAGTGTCGCTCGGAAATCGTTATTCAATCGCGAAACTCGACGGAAACTTGAGCCGCAATCAGCGGTGGCATTAGAAGTTTGAAAAGATGAAAAATATTCGAGATATAGATTTGTATAACACCGGGCGGAAACTGACATAACTGAATTCCTAAGCGGTGATGTAAAAACAGGTTCTGAGTGCGCGTGCACTCCGGCTATATATAGGAAGTCGGAGGAAATTAAAAAAAAAAAAAGAAATTTGACGGGCGGCTTTTTTTACCGAACGCCAATCGTTGGCGAATCGCTTGATTTATGCCCGGCGAGCAGCTTTAGTTTTTCGACAATTTTCGACGCACGATTTGCCGGGCGGTGTTGGGGCGCGTCAAAGTGTGACGTCGAATTCTTTATATACCTTATAAGTTCTCGAGATTATCGTCACTTTTATACATCATTAATGAATGTCGTTTGAATGTTATTGTAATATTATGAAATGTCAAGTGTATTACTTGAATTTTAGAGCATCGTAATATTTATTAATATTACAATAATATTGCAGCAATATTTGTACGTGTAAGTGAAATATTTTTCAATATTAGTGAAGAATATTAGTTATAATTTTGCCATTAATATTGCTTTAAAATATACGTATTATATTATATTATATACAATATTATAATGTATAATATTATTATATTGTATTAAAATACAAAATAATGTATATTATTTCAGTATTAATTTTATCGAAATACTATTCCAAAAGTGGACATATTGTTTACATATAGTATTAATTTATTATATTTTTAAAATCTTAAACAATATAGTTGCCTTTTGTAATTCAGATTTAACTCTAGTTTGAAGTATTTAATTCTATCGTTCCTTACACTCAGAAAAAAAAATATACTTACTTTAAGAAACCTGTACA
Organism: Leptoteleia sp. ZL-2020; assembly: GCA_022817305.1. Taxonomy (NCBI): domain Eukaryota; kingdom Metazoa; phylum Arthropoda; class Insecta; order Hymenoptera; family Scelionidae; genus Leptoteleia; species Leptoteleia sp. ZL-2020. The sequence goes on from JABFPN010005801.1 coordinate 12,293, forward strand.
AAGAAAATATTCCTATTAAAACTAATAGAAAATCTATTAAAAATAAGAATATTCAGTTAATATGCAATAGATTAAGGTTTTTATATTAAAAGGAATTTCATTTTATAATAAAACTTATTTCAGATAACACTAAGCAGATATTCTATTTATTATAAGAATATGTCTATTTGAAAATACACATGCGTCGTTCA
>JABFPN010005802.1:0-12482 GCA_022817305.1 Leptoteleia sp. ZL-2020
CATACATACATGTGTATTGCTAAATCAACCAAACATTTTATTCTAATTAAACACTATTGGCGGGACTAAATTCTTTTTGCTGATTTGACCATAGTGTTTACTTGTAATTATACTAACTAAATTTTCTGGCTGCATTGACCAAATTTTTACTTGTAATAGCCGAAAATTATTTTCCGTGTACTGCCGTTTTAAATAAACAAAAGTCTTTTGCGAACTCGCGGTATTGATCAGTTTCAATTTGAAGCATACGATTTACTTTTAGAAAAAATGCAAGTGAGAACGCGCGTGAATTCAACCGCATGATAAATCACCCCCTTGATCGATATCGATAGTCGACGGACAGCCATGTATGCTTTAAACGCATGCAGATTCGAATGAAACAATTTTGCTGACAAAATTGTACGGCCTCGTTAAAGTAACTTTGTCGCGATTCCCATCTCGTTTCGTTTGTGAATTTTAGAAAACAACAGATTATAAACATTCGCAACAAAAAGTGTTAAAAACAAAATAATCAACAAACCCTTGATAATTTTGTAAACTTGTAAAATGATTTTACATCGATGAAAGTACTACAATTCTCATGTTTTATTTTTTTCATTCACTGAAATTAGGTCAATTTTATTGAAAACTATAGTTATATGAAAAAAATAATATAAAAAAAGCCAAATTTATGTACAAAAATATATTCATCCTTTTCTTAAATTAATTTTAGTCACCAACTTGATAATAAGGTATATTTTATTCGGATCAAAAGTCTGTATTATTCAAAATAAGTTACATACCTCAGGGCAGCTGGACCCCGACTTCATCAAATTCAAATTTTTTTTAAAAAAAGGAATTATGTACTTTTTATGTGCTAATTATGTACCACAAACATAATTTTTGTACCGCCCGGGAAAGTTACTTTTTTTTAAAAGGTAATTTCGGGGTCCAGCTACCCTGGGCACCTGCACCCCGCTCATTAACAAATGCACGTAATAGCCAAAAATTATGGACCAAAATGATCTACACGATTTATGTGCTACTTATGTACCACAAAAATAACTTTTGTACCGCCCGGGAAAGCTGTCTAGGGTCGCTGGACCCCTAAATTACATTTTAAAAAAAATTAAGTTTACCGGGGGATACAAAAATTATGTTTCTGGTACATAAATAGCACATAAATTGTAGATCATTTTGATCTATAATTTTTTGCTATTTCGTGCATTTGTCAATGAGCGGGGTGCAGGTGCCCAGGGTAGCAGGACCCCGGAATTACTTTTTTAAAAAAAATAACTTTTCCAGGCGGTACAAAAATTATGTTTGTCGTACCTAATTATCACATAAAAAGTACATAATTCTTGTGTAATAAAAATTTGAATTTGATGAAGTCGGGGTCCAGCTGCCCTGAGGACTGAATTATTTCATCTGTAAAGTCAATAAATTTTTAGGCACATTCTTCCGTCCATTAAAGTAGCTCGGCAATAGTGCGCATGTGCGGAATGTGCTGTACATCGAGACAACGCATTAATATCTTGAAGCTCTATTACGGCTCCATTAAAATGTTCGAGTCGCCTAATAGACAATCTAGCAGTCAATTAAGCGGCCTGTATCATGTGAACAAACAAGCTCGTTTCGAGCCTCGGCTCGAATTAGTGTGATCATTTGAAGCCTTTTACGGTATGCTGCAAAAGTTGCGCATAGTGAAAAATTGTTGATATTCCAAGTTTTAATGCATTCAGGGCGTCGGCGGAGTCAAGCCGGCTGTTGTAAATATTTCAGCCTCTCCCGTATTCCCGGATAATTCGCATTTTAAATATTTATTCCGAATTCCCATAAAACCGCATTTAGTTTAAAACCGAATTATAATCTCGCGAAATATTCAACCGTTCGCGTCGATGCTCGCATGAAAATTGGAACGACCTCCCCCCACCCCCCACACCAAATGCAAAAGATCGGTTCCACTCACGTTGTCTTTCATTCCGCCCGCAAATATTTCTAATCCAGTCACGTGACCAGTTCGCATTTTCAAACGGTGACGCTCATAAAGATCGGATCTTCGCCGGGGAGGTGAATTGTAACCGCCGCCTGGAGGCCAGTAAGTCCGTCCGATCGACCGGATTCTGTCTTTTTCCATTGGTCGCGACCCAAGCCAGAAATGAAAGCCGACTCTTCTTTTTCCTTTTGATCGCACATTCGATACATCTCCAAAAAATATTTTAGATACCTTCGAAACTATTTCCTGCTACAAATTATAATTACTATATTGATATTAATTACAGTAAAAAGTGTTTTAATGCTTCTATTTGCAACAACGATGAACAATTTTTGATTTTCTTAACAATTAATGGTAATTAATGGAGTCAGATCTTTTGTCGATATATTTGGATCATGCCATATACAAAATCTATTTGAAATGTGTAAAAAAAACACATGAAACGTTTAACATTTAGTATTATTGTTCATTAATTTTTTTAATTTGCCCTATACTTAAAATATTCAACCGGATATTACTCACTTTTAATTTGTAATCTGGTCTCAAACACCGGAATAAAATTAAATTATGATTTAAATATAATTCCACAACATAACGTACAACTACAGTGTATGTATTATAATTGCATTAATCAAGTAAAATTTGCATCAGTAGAAGTAAAGGATACTCATTCAAGAATAATGCGAATAAATAAAAATAGAATTAAAATAAGAATCTAAATAGAAGCACATTAACTTTATTTATGAAATGTAATTGACCGATCACATATCGTTGTTAATTACAATGCAAAAAATGTAGGATGTATAAAGTGTACAATAAAGATAATGAAAACCATTAATTAAAGTAATTATAATAAACTGAGTATGATATGCGAGTATATGAACATTACAAATATAAATATTTGTCAGGTCATTGTTGGTGCACAGGACAACTTAATTAAAAACATTAACAAAACACTTTTTAATAGAAATAATGTATAAATGCATTGAGATGAATATAGACGACAGAAGAAATAAAAAAGTAATAATAATATGCGGGACTTAACAAGAACTCACTTGTAGACTGAAATTGCTCCAATTAAATGTCATTTTTATTAGACAAAGTTATCTTGAAGTGCAGTTTTAAAGTTACAGTAATAACAGGGAATATAAAACTGTTTAATTTTTTTTTAGCTTTGTCGTGAAAATAATTCATAAAATTTTCAGATTTTTATGTAAAATTTACCGAGTGTCATCACTATCAGGGTAAATTTAATTGTGGATAATGTGCAATCTAAGGATTAGATGCATATTAAAAAGAAGATTATATTGATTTCCTTTTAAAGATTTTGATTTTTTCTGTGACTTTCAATTTCAAATTGAATGAATTACATCACCGTACATGACACTCTATACTACTTTCTGATTAGGCAATTCAATCGGAGACCACTCAGATTTCCGTAAATTATTAGTTTTACAATCAGTCCTAATAAGGACCTAATACCCCTTTGAGGGAGTGGAGTAAATCCAAATTAGAAAATAGGAGCTTATCTACTACCAACAGAGAGTATAAGAGTGCCTTACCTCACATTTAAAGGTTAATATAACAAATTTGGAAACAGCTTACTGCTAGCTCTAGGCCTAACTTAGAAATTTAGTAGAAAACAGAGTCTAAGTTTGGACCGTGACTGAATGCTTCCCAGGTTATCTAACATAAATTCGAATTGAACAACATGCCTGACTGAAACGAAGGTAAGCAATTGTAAAGTTTGTGAAACTAAATTATTTTTCTTAATGCAATGCTCGAAAGGTCAAAACTGTGAAAAAGTCAGACTCAGCTGCAAGAGGTAAATTTGTACAGAGCAGTAAGAAATCCGATCGACCGACTGGCGTCTCGCTTCCTTAGCCCCCTCCCTTGTGATAGGACCAACTATTCTATTGTTCGGTTCTTTCGGCCTCGGTTCCGTTAAATCGAAACACGTTATCCCACGGCAATAGAAGAAATGAACTCCTCTAATCCCAACAGGAAAATCCAACCCCTTTTCTAGTAGCCAACCGTTATTTAGCTGCACATATATCCATCCCCGCGCGCAGCATTTGCTCCTTTGGGACCCGATAGCAGATGTACGTTGGGATGAGATGGGCTCGCGACGCCGCCGACGTTTTCCCCATGAAAGAGGAGGAGGAGGAGGAGGAGGAAGACGAAGAAGAAGAAGAAGCAGCCGATTCTCGACATCTCGGGAAATTAAGGTGTCGCGGAATGCTCGACACGAATGCGCCGGCTTTCTTTTTGCTCGGCGCGCGTGATTCCCTGGCGCGGCTCACAAGCGGGCTTTTTATCATCGTCGACAATGAGATTGACACGACTCCTGATGGGGCTTGTTAGAAGCTTTTTGTTGCACCTCAATGTTGCCGTTTTTCGGCCGCTTTGTTGTACCAGCTATATTCGCAAGATTTAGTTAAACTGATAAGGACGCCCACAACAAAATGGATCGTTCCAGAAATTCGGAGCACCGATGCTCGTCGAAGATAGCTGACTTTTTATCAAATGAATTGCGATCTCCACTTTGGCTATAAAAAGGCTCACCCGTGCAATTATAAGTGGTGCTTAGTTTCGTTCTAAACTGACGGATGTCTGACGGTAGATCAAAACAAATCACTTGTTCAGCGGGATGACTATGTCCTTTTTTCACCGCTATTATTAATTTCTGATAATAAATATGTATAATTTATGATCAGTAACTTTAACGGTGGATAAGGAAAGTTAAACGTTTAATAAGAGACCACATTTAAAACCTTGCGTGGAAATTTTTCAATAATACAGAAACAAAAGCTGCAGATAAGCCATATGAAGCAAAATATATATAGAATTTTTGAAATACAATACTGAAATATAACGTTATTTTTTATTATATAAATTTTAATGAATTAGTTTTTCTATATGTGGTAACTTATCGTTACCATTATTATTTATATTCATTATTGAAAAAATATGTTTGCTTAAAAGTTTCAATTTTACGAAAACAAATTAAACAAGCATTATATATATCATGCTTCAGAAAGACTTGTTTGGAAATAACGTTTACATAATCTCCCTTACGAATTCAAAATCAATTTTAATTTTGCAATACACCAACAAAATACAATATAATCTTAACAACATGCATTTCATTAAATCAACAATAATATTTTCTCGACTTTTTCCGTAATGTGGATACCGTTATGAGACACAGATGTTGCGCTATTTCAATAATAAGACGTGCTTTCTTTTTCCGACTCGGCCAATAAAATGTCGCTATTATAACGCTGAAAGTTGGAATGAATTTGTGAAAACTAAAAAATGTCCACGATTTCGAGAGTTCGTTCAGTGTGACACTCTGTTTATCGAAATTCCTAATTGAGCGAAAGATCAAAACTTCTGGAAAAATGGTTATTGACATACTCCGTACTCTAATTTAAATTCATATCACTGCCTATAAAATATTCTCTTTAAAGCTCTTTCCGGCAAACTTTAAGTATTTGTGTAAGCGTTTTCTTCCTGCTTAATTTGAATAGTATAACTTTTTTGTTACATTAATAATGCTTGAAGTAATAACTTTAAATTGATTAAAAGTTTTATATTATGGTTATTTTAACTAAAAATTAAATAACTGGAAGTAAAATTTAACCGTATTCACGGAAATTAACTATGCATATAGTTAATATTGCTATTGTTTTTCAATGTACTAGATTCAGGGTAAAGAATATATATTCTTATTATTGGAACAAAGAACGAGATAGTTTATGAATCAAATGAAAATGTGGCAATATAAAATTTTGTGTTCAGCCAATCAGTGAACGCTAATAAAACAATTAAATTGACTATAATCTGTCTCGACTCAGCTTTCGTTAAAATAATTTGAAAAGCAAATACAAAATCATTAAAGTCGTTGTATCTGAGTTCGCTATTGAATCTCGATTAACAAGCTGTTAATTGCAATGTCGGAAATTGCAAATCAGCTCTGATGACATCTACAGTTGTAGGCAAATAGTTTTGCGTGATGAGTTGTTATTACGAGTGGTCTCCGTGGCACTGCGTAAACTCTCGTACAAAATATTGATATACCATCGCATTGTTTCGTAAAAAACGCGCTCTTTTATAGCTGTATTTCAACTTCAACGGCTACTCTGAATTATGTTACGACTACGTGCTTTTATGAAATATAATGTGAATTGAATCTTACAATTATCGGCCACACAATTAAATCATTTTGTCCAAAGCATCGGAAGAGTGTAATTACCCACATAGAAAAAAACTACGTTTGCCGTCGATCGGCTATCGATCGGCATGAAACACCGAATGTGCATTAGCCGTCACCGGTTATGCATCGGGTCATTGATGTGCTGATCAACAGCTAAAGACGATCGGTCGATGATCGGCACGTCAACGGGCCGATAGATAGCCGATGACAGCCTTTGCATATTTGGTGTTTCATGCCGATCGATGGCACCAAGCTTGTGTCATGTTTGGCCCGATCGTCTTTTTCTACATGGGTAATTATATCCTATTATATTTTTGTTATATATACTATTTTACAATGCGATGATATATTTATAATAGTTACATAAATTTAATTATGTTATTAAAATAATATATCCATAACTATTATAATTGTTTTGATTCTCACCCATTTCGTAAACAAACATACGAACTCCCTAAATATTTAATTTTGGGACTGTTTATACAGGAAAAGACTTTCTAGAAATATTTCGTAAAAACGTTTAAAATTAAATCTGATCATAATGGACTATATGTCGGTTCGATAACGTTTGATCAACCATTTAAACTCGGTTTAAACTCTATTGCTAGCTGAAAATAACAAGCACCTTTAATTATGTCTGTCGCGGCTAGGCGTAACACGTAACCCTTCTGGCACGAAAAGTTGTTAAAAAGTTTACGTAACTTCCGTTTGACGCGATGACGTTTTGGCTAACGATAAAGAGAAAAAGTTAGTTAGAGAGAAGAGTGAGAAAGAATGATAAGCTTATGAGTCCATCGTTGCCCGGAAGTTTGACGATGTTCAAATTCTGTTTACACCGGTTTGCAATTGTAATTGCCTTTGATAATAGCACTCGAGTAGGATGATTTTTGCACAAACTTTACTAAACAGTAACGCGTAGTCCGGGTTATCAAGTTATTGTATAATTATCAATTTTTTGTGGGCAACAACCGTCGTCATTTATGTTGTATTCAAAATTAGTTTTATAGTCATGTTAAAATCCGCAACGAAATACTCAACCTCGCTAAAATGATGTTTATTCCACCAATTATTCTGGAAATTCGCAATACAAAGAAGTTCAAAATTTAAATTGAAAATGACCGCTTTACAAAAGCTCATGATATTATACCATTTGATATTCTATTTTCATAACTTACAAAACGACTAAACATACATAATCGCAAAGAAATTAAATACGATTACGAACAATCGTACACAATTTAACTTGAATAGAATTCATTTCTCATTACACACAATTATGTGTATTTAGCAACATTATTACGGATTTTAATTAATTGAATCCAAATAATTACTACAATTTAACACAATTATGCACAATTTCACTTTATAAGTATGTTATTATTTAATTAACTTTGCATTTCAACCATATGACACGGGCGCACTTAGAAATGCGGTTGCGTAATTTGTGTAGTTGCGAAAGACCAAAATAATCGGGTTTGTGTATTCAGCGAGATCGCGAACGAGGGTTGTATAATTAAAACTTCGTCAAACGACGATCTTTGAATGTCTTTGAAAATAAAAATTTCGCCGCTCACCTAATTTGTTTACTTGAGATTGCGCCACGGCAAATAACAGTTTATTTTTATCGCAAAAAAATAATGCAAATTCAAAGAGAGCAGCCTCAAAAGAGAAACAACCGAGCTGGAAAGTTAAATTTTAAGTGTATTTTAAATATATTAGTCAACACTTACCTTTACTTTAAGAAGGTGTTGCAGGCTTTGCGCTTCGCTGCTATTCAAAGAAGGACTGTCTGTCCCGAGTCGAGCGACGGCAATGACGTTTTCTCCAGTGACGTTGTACAAAAAAAGCGTGCACACCGTCTGCAAAAAAGAAATTAAACTTTATTACTTATAAATTAAAACAGTTTCATTTTCCATCAAATTTATTCCTAGCTGCAAAAATATCATCCGATAATCGAAAGATATTTTACATTTATACGAAAAAAAACAAAAACTTTCAGATTTAATCAGGTGTGCAAATTTTTTGTTTCTTTAAAAAGAAGTGCAAAAAAAGGCAAAACTCAAAAAATCAGATTTTAAGTAATAAATTCTAACAGAACGTAGAATTTTATCTGATATAATCTGTACATACCTGACTAGATTTGATATCATAATATCTAATCAAATTCTGATTTACTCATACTTAAACAAACATGGTATATGATGAAATCTGATATTAGTATTTGATTATATCTCATCAAATGTGATATAATAAGATACAATTATACTTAAGTTGTTTAAAACTGATCTAATGTTATGAAAAAGTGTTAATTACATTAATCAGACATTAAAAAGTGTATTTAAAAATTATTAATTTGATCTATTTGTAATAATTGGACTTGGATTAAATTCAAATCTTTCGTTCGTTCACGACGTACGTGAACTTGTGTTGATTTTAATTAAAAGAAAATGACGTATAGTAACATAACAAAGCGGTAACATTATTTATTCGAATTGTTATCGTAACAAACGAAAAGGGAATTAAACCTGGTTATTGACTTCCTCGCGCATGAACGCATCCAGTGAGGAAACTGCATCAAACACGGTAAGATTATTATAAGGCCTCAGCAAGCTCTGATCTGCCTCGCTGTATCCCAGGAACATAAATATCCCGTGCGGTATGCTATATGAATCTGCAGATCAGTAAATAACAAAATACATGCTTTAGTTCTGGTTCGTGCAAAATTACGATTTGCATCAATTATTTCCAGTTTGATTTATTAAACTAATGCGATTGTACGTTGTGTTTATCACTATTCGAAATGAAAAAATAAACCTACTGTTAAAGTTAAATCAATGTTTAATTATGCTTTAAAAACATGAGCGATCAGCTCGGATATTCAATTCAAATTTCAAATGACAAACAAATTAAATAAATATTTAATCGGAAACAATTGCACTGCAGCAACATCATCAATTATACCGTTTTAATCTGTTCGAATGCTTAAATACTTCTCGTTTAAGGGTCGATTATCCTAGACAGAATTAATTTACTTTATAAACAGTTAACTAATCTTCCCGGTTACGTATATTGTATCGGGCGTCACGAAATTTCAAGATAATATTTTATACAGTAAGCTTGCAAATGATTAACAAGGTTATTAAATAATTAATTATGTAAATATACACGTCGGGACTTCGCATTAATTTTAAGCCATTTACAACCTGGGTCTTATTACTAATTTGGCTTCGCTAAATAAATTCGGCTAGGAATTTTTTAATAGATTTTCAACGAACTTACCAGGGGCGGGCCGCATGCATATAAAGCGTCCGCTGTAGCAAAGACATCGACCACGAAACGCTTGATAAGAAGGCGCAGCGTGATTGTAGAAGGCAAAGTCCGTTTTACAGGGTGACGACTTGACGCAAATCGTATTACAGCTGAGTACCTCGCCTTCGCCACACTGACACAGCTCCGAACATTCGGGCTCGTTTTCACGGTAAAGCTGTTGATATATAGGTCTCTCATCAATATTAATTCGCAATATACCTTTAAATAAGTGCTATGTTCCTTGCGGATAGTATATTGATTTCGAAATTAACTTTATTCCTCTCGTACATCATCGGAATTATAATTTTTCAGTAATCAAATGCAGATCATATTTCATTTGGCTTGTATATTTTACTTTGCAGAATCATATTTATTATTTTTAATTACTTATTTCATAATGAATTGTAATATTTTTTAAGATAAGCTGTTATTTGAAGGATGTATAAAATAACTGCAATTATATTTTTTTAAATTATTAACTTAAAATAAAAGATTATACGAATTAGGTATATCTGAATATGTACCGATAATTGCAGTAGTTATTTATTAAAATATCTTGTTGAATATAGCCCGATCAATTTATGTGATTTCATTGCAAAAGACGGAAAATAGGAAACAAAAGAAATATATATATATATAAACAGTCAAGCTTATAAGTGTCGTTTGACAAATACTCTTTTTCTTTAATCCTATTGTACTCGACACGACAGTAATAAAAAGTACTGTGACAACTCACCCTCTTTCCTTTTCCCTCGCGGATATACTGGTGGGATTGGCTCGGCCTTTGAACCACGCAGAAGCCTACAAAGCAAGTGAAGAAAACGTATGCACTTTCCCATCAGCTGGTTTCACAACTTTTTGTCTCCCGTCCAGTTTACCGTTACAACATTTATTTCGGTCACCACATCATTTTTCATTTGCGATCAGTTTCTTATCCACATTCGATTCTCACGTGAATTTACCTATTTCACGGCACGACAAATCGAAAAAAAAAAAGTGATCCGGAAAATCCAGCCGAGGATTCGCGCGAAAAAAAGTTACGGACGAATTAGAAAACCGCAAGAGGATTTATATTCGATAAGCCTTAGCAAGTAAGTTTCTCGGCCATTAAGTCTCATCAACTGAATTTCAAAGAACATGTAAATGTTTAAAAAGAACCGTATGTTCGCCAAAGTTGCAATTCCAAGGAATTTGATTTGCCGTCAATGAATCTTTAATTCGAACACTTACATTTGATGTGACCGATCTTATAACGCAAAAAAAATGTCGAATATGAAATTTGATGTTCGAATGGAGAAAAGAAAACTGGTCAAAACGCTTGTAATACGTATACCATAGGAACAATTCTGATTACGCCCATATCAGACCTCTTTTTTCATTTCCAAGTTTCAAGCTACGCCTGATCCTTTAGAAATTGTATCTTCTAAGTCGTTGGACTGAAATAGTTTCTTGCGCGGATGTAATTTTGGATTTGAAAAAAAAACTGTAACTCACGTGGCGGAATGGTGGTGGTAGTTGTCGTGCTAGGTGTAGTGGTGGTGGTGGTAGTGGTTGTTGTTGTAGTTTCCCAAACATCTGTCGTTGATTCTGTGGTTGGTGGCACTGTGACTTCCGGAATAACGTTATTCTCGACCTCCTCGTCAACGACGCTCTCCGTCGTGGTGGTTGTACTCGTGGTGGTGACGGAAGCAGCTTTCGTCGTTGATGAGATTGACACGGTTGTGGTTCTGGGGTGATGATGGTGCTTTCGTCGAGCATGATAGTCCTTCTGCGATTCAACTACAAATGCCAATTGACGAGTGAATTTCAAATGTTCTTTTTCACTAACTTGTTCGAATGAATGTCAGAAAAATGTACCGGTAGAAAATAAGGGAGGAAAAAAATGAAAAAATAGTACATTGATTGCATCACTTCGAAACATTTCAAATAATTTTAATCGAAGGGATTATATTATTTTTGAAATGTAGGCTAAGAAGAGATAATGGAAAGCACATTGAAAAATGTTCAACTAATATAAAATTACACAATTTTTTTATGATAAACCCAACATGCCTTATCACACTTTTTATCGCGTTTTTATTAGATTTTTTATACGCAAAAAATAAATAAAGACTTTTATTACTTATTTATTCTTTAACCAAAATAGCCAATCTTTGGTTTCTAGAAATTAAATTTGATTTTACAACTCTGCACAAATCCCGACTCAATTCTATCTAATACCAATTATTTCACGACACCTTATTTTCGACTATAAAAAATAAAAAAAAGGAAAATAATAATAATAATAAAACAAATAAAACAAAATAATTGAAATGTAACATTCATTTTAAACGTTCACGCGCAGAACTGCAATTTGTTTAGCTTTATGTATTCACTATAGCGAAACCTAAAATTTCCTTCGACTTTAATACCGCACGACAATTTATGCGGGATCGAACTTTAAAGAAGGAAAATTGCTGCATCGATTGTTTGCTCTTAGCGGGCTATTAAATCAATGTCGAAATTAATTTGCAGCAATAAAACTGATACGACTGGGGCGCGACCGCGGGCCCTCAAAAAGGCAATCATTTTGGAGCCTTGAACAGCAGACGTATCTGAATTCCTTCGTATCTAAATGACTTATCTACCGAGCGAGCCCCGCTTGGAGAACTGCCGAGTTTGCTTTACAAGTACGACGATCAATAAAATCCCTGGACTTGGAACCGTTTTCTCGTCTTCTTTGAATGTCTTCTGAATAAAATGTAATTGAGATTCTACTGTTTAATGCCGAACTTTGTCAAAACGAATCAATAATCAATAAGCACCCATGTGGAAATTACAATACGGCCCAGCACTGGCCCAGTACTGGCGGTCGTACTGCCTGTACTGGCAGCTGTACAGATTCTGTTGTCTGCCAGTACTGGCACAGTACTGGGATGATAACGTTGGCCGTACTATGGCCCAGTTGTTAACCAGTACAGATTCAGTACTGGCTAACAA
>JABFPN010005803.1:0-12481 GCA_022817305.1 Leptoteleia sp. ZL-2020
GGTAAACAACCGAATGTTTTTATATGACCGTTTTGGAGCACTCAAAAAGCACTCAATTATTATGTAGGTGACATTGATGTGAAATAATATTTAAATGGTTTTCTTACAAGTGCTCTGCTGGCTTAATTTTAAGCTAGCAAAATCCATTTTTTTTTATATTTCTTTTACAGCAGTTAATTTTTTTTTGAGCACGTAATTAGCACTCAATTAGCACTCAATTATAAGCCAGGTTTTGTTTGATTCTGCTGACTTTGCACTGCTAGCTTTATGGACGTGTATTTTTAGCGTACTTATTTAAAAAAACTTTAAAAATATAACTTTTTGTATAATTATTTGACTGCTCGAATTAACCCGTGTAATTAACCTAATTGAAAACGAGAAGTCGCGAATAAATCAATAAATGGTACCATAATTAAATGAAAAGGGGGGGAGAAAAAATTGCCAGCTTTTCGCGCAACAGTTTACAAAGTCAAAGGAATGTTTAATAGGGATTGCCGTGATAAAAATTTGGAAATCAATATAACGTATATAAATCTTGCGCGTAGTAACACTTCGTGACCCCACGCCGGAAATCACTCGTGCAAATTATACTCGAAATTCGAGCATCGAGGCTCGCTTTTCCGTATGTATGCAAGCTGTGAATCGCACGAAACTTTAATCTTTTCTCGTTAGTTTAGAATTTACACACGTAGCACGTCGAAATCCGGGAGTTAAGTTGCCGACGTTGTTAAACTCGCGTATATATTGGATAAATAGGGTGGATGCATTTAGATCGCTAATTACACAAAAAGGGAGTGTTGAAAAGCCATTGGCGATTATTTTAAATTTTAAATTTCGTTCAGCGTACGTGTGCCGTTTTAATGCCTTTTTGTTTAATTGAAAATAAACATTTTAGATGAAAAAGAGCATTGTTGATTCCACGCAGTTACAGCGCTTAGAAGTTGTGGGTGTAAAAATAGTTGGAAAGAAATGTTGCTTTAGTAGCGATTGGAACTATACTCGGAGGATGAAGCCATATTAAAAATTACTATACCTTCTAAAATATCATCCATAATGTCTATATAGTTACTATACCAAAAAACATTAAAAGAACCGTTAAACCTTCTATTCTTTATAGTTACTATACCAAAAAAAACATTAAAAGAACCATTTTACCTTCTATTCTTTATAAGCATTGTAATTTTGCGATTATTAAATACTCTAACATGAACGTAATCGTTTATCTAGTAGGATTATTACGAAAGTGCAGTTTTTAACGAAATAGCTGTTTTTCTGATGCTCGTAATTTCAATTAGGATTCATACATTATCATAAAAGATTTTCAAATGTGAAAAGGATTGGATTGCAGTGTACGCTCCTAACGGAAATCTCTTATAACGTAATAAAACCCTCCTTCTCATTAATGAGAAAAACGCTCTACAATCACATTTTCCCCATCAAACAACCAGTTGAGCCATTCCCTCTAACCTAATCATTCCAAATCACCTCACTTGTCCCGGCTAAGCTCATTCGACAGAACAATAAAATTACCACATAAACACCTCGTTCCAGTCATTAAAACAAATATTCTATCCAATAGAGAGGATAATTCAAAAGGAAATTTCTGTAGTTCTTTCAATATTGATGGCATAAAATATGTTTCAATTCAAATGATTTATAATATTATTTTTCAAATAACTTTTAAATCTCAGTAAATTATTCTTAATGACGTTTTACTGTTTAAATTAATGGATGAACTTAAATGAAATATTAATAACCGCGGAACTAAAAATTAGTAAAATCTATCAGTTTTTATTTCTATCAGTTTAAAATTTTCAAATCTAAAACTATATTGCCATTCAAGAAGCCAAAGCCTACTTATATATTACCGAAGAAATAGAAAAACACAAACAGGATTGGAAATGAAATATTGAGTACGGAATCTTTCCATCAAGAAATTCATTTTTAATCGATCAATTTCTTTTGCCCTCCACCGTCAAATGTTTTTATAGAGTTAAATGATTTATGTACTAATCATGGAAAAATAAGCAAGATACTTTATCGTGTAATTAAATTCTTTTTCATTTTCATTTATACAATACCATTCTTATTATTTAAATAACTATTTCCTTTATTTCGAAAAAAGCAATTTTGTTATTATTTCCAACTTGGGAAGTAAAATTTAAATCATGCAATTAATAGTATGCATTGGGCATAATTAGTGTAAATTAACGTATATTTTACTTCATTGATATACTGAAAATCGAAGCTTTTTTAAAAATACAAAAAATGAATTTCGTATTAATTTGTTTCTCTCTGTAAGATACTTTGCAATGTCTGATCATTGTAAAGAGTTATATATATTTTTGCTTTATCAAAGATTCTCTTAGCATGGATAGAAAATTGTTTCCAATGTCATAAAACAGCCAAAGCGTAATTGCATAAACTCATCAGAAAGCATAATTTGTCGTCAAAATAACTAAAGCGTTTTCGCCGGTAGTAAAAAGGAGAAAATGGCGACAAGGGGAGCAATAAACGAGCGTAATTAGAGCAGGCCATCCTTCTGCCGTGTCTTGGTGGCTGCTGGAAAGCCCATCTCTTTCCTGCCCTCGCGATATATCGACTCGCATTACCGGAATCGATTTCTCGTACCCGCGCCATTGTCTATGGTCTCGGGATATTAACGATGTCCATTGAACGTTGTTATACGTTGCGATTCTGTCCATCGGATGCTTTTTCGAATGCCCCCGTCGCGGATAAATAATGTTGCGGAAAGAATTCCTGCTTGCCATTGCCAGTGGCAGCGCGATCGACAAATTTATATTAATTTTCAACGAACGTCGTAAAGCTGGCGTTACGCCATTCAACTCGGCCGGCAAAATTCTTAATCTCGTTTCGCCTCCTTTTGTTCCGTCTAACGCGACTTCTTCCCGCGCCTCGCAATGAGTCTTAATGAGGAAATCGGAATAGTCTTTTGGACCGACTTCGATGTGTATATTTGCATCGAAAATTAAATATAAGTGTAATTCGACGGAACGCAATTTCGCAAAGCAATGTAAATTAAAATTTGAGTAAATTAAAGTCAAGAGTTTTTATCCTGAGTAATGATATTTTATTTAGTCTTTTTTAAATTAACATTATAAATGTTATTATATCTTATTAGAAGAAATTTTATAGATACATGCATGTATGTACAGTTATAGTAACTATACGGGAGGAAAAGATGTATGAAAAATTATCATTCCAATAAAGCTATGAGATAATTGAAAAAAATAAATCATGTCCTCTAATTACAACGAAAAATTTTTTTTTTATTTTTTTTGTCAGTGTAATATGATAGAGCTTAGAATAACCTATGAAATGTTATAATAAAATATATATACATATAAATATATCCATTAAATTACTAAAGACAACATTTTTTCTCTCAGTGTAAGACGCTTGACTTAACTCGTAGTTGGACAGTTCGAATCTTGATAGGTTCTTCTTTTTATAGAAGAGAACCATGCTATAGATTTTGTCAAAGGTATTGCCATATCTTCAACCACTGTGACTTTTGTCAAAATCCCATAGATCGCTCACTGCGTTTTAGACTTTACCGTAGCATAGCGATATTTCTAGCAATCGTAGCCAAATTTATGGTTATCTGTAGCAAATAAAATATTATGATATTCGTAAATTTCTGAATTATTTCAATCGATTATTTATCAATTACGATTAACTTACTTTTTGTCCAAATTATAATTACTTTGAGGAAACCTTTTACCTCGAAGACTAAAATGTAAGTTAATTACTGGGTTTTTAGCATTTAGTTTCGCGGTACTGAAAATTCTTATGGCGTACAAAAGTAGAAAAGTCCTGGGAAAGTCAAGAATCTGCGTTGACGTGCCTCGCCACAAAGAAACGTTCCATTCGCGTGTCTCGCAGTATCACATTCCGTCACGTAAAATTCAAAGCAAAGACCGCTCAAAAGGGACGCAACTCAAAGACGAAATTTTGAGTAATCTAACAGACGGATTTTGTCGGAACAAGAAAGACAATCGTGTCGCGGATTTTGAACAAATCAAAGAGTGTTGTTAAAACCAAATGAAAAGGTGATCGTTGAAGGTATAAGTTAGTACACATAAGCTACTTTAAAAAGAATGAAAAATATTTATTGATGAGAATTTTTTGAATAACCTTTTTAATTAGATATAATAAATTATATTTGCTCAGATTTATTTATCACAAGCACATTTGAATATCAAATTTTTGCATAATATATTCCATTAAAATATAAATCAAATACAATTTTCATATTTAAATGAGAAGTTCGTAATAAAAATTTTAAAGTAAAATTCAAATCAGAATATTTTGTTACTAATATGTATATAAGCAGTTAAAGCAATTCGTTGAATATTTAAATTGTTATTAATGTTTTAATATTATTTAATAATTAGTTTTAATCATTTCGTATAACTATACTGAGAAAAATTTTTACTTTTCAGTTGAAAATACTAAAAATTGTTTTTATGTTATCAATTATACTGTGTTTAATAATAACATTCACGTTCCAAAGGTATTCTTAAATATAAAATATACACTCATTATACACGTTAAATTCCACTAAAAGAAAGTTGCAACTTTATAAGCGTAAAAACCTGAAAATAAAGCTTTTTTTCGCTCCATCAAGCAGTAATTAAGGTTCTAACGTATAAGTAGTAAATGCACGATTAATTTGATTATTATTTTCGTTTGGAGACACGTCATACGTGTAATAATTTAAAAATACAAAATAAATATTTTTTACTATAATATGAATGTTATTATAAATAGTTTTAATTGTTGAAGTATAAGTTGACTTTAAAGTCTCCAAATATAATATAATATCATTTTTTTGAATAACAAAAAAAGAGCTTAAACAATTTTTCTTTAAAAATACAATTTCAATTTTTAATGACATTACATGAAAGTAGATAATTTTAAAAATGTTACAAAATCTTGTTAAGTCTCTGATGTATTGTAACAGTCGCTTTTAAAATGCAGTATATCTTTGTATTGAAAACTCTATTATACATATTGTTCTTTTTTAACTTCGTTAGATAAATCATTTACGCGTGTTAAATATTTAAAACTGAAACGAGTCGGTATTTTAATAATAAATTAAAAGATTATATCGAAATCACAATAAATAAAAGAAAAATCAAAATAATTAAGAATTAATTGAATATAAAGAAATAAACAAAAATCATTTTACATATTCCATTCGAATTGTTTTGAATATACGTATTCAATAAAAATTGCATAGAAACATTCGCAGAGTTTTAGTTGCCAAGCCAATCCGTCTAGCGGCTAATATTGAATTACAATCCCGGGGCCCAATTTAGCAAACTCAAATTTGCCATAAAATCCAATCTGAAATTTTAAAGGTGCATTTTAATGCTCGTAACTCTCACTTAGATTAACGAGCCGTTCAATTAAAGCGTGGCATTGATTTTTTCGCCGTGATATAAATGAAACAAATCACACTCGTAAGCTAATATATTAAATCTCATTGTGATTCCAGTTTGTTTATCTATTTCAATCAATTAATATAGTTATGATACGTACTACAAAAGAAAAATAAGTTAACTAAATTGATTTGATTTGTATTTGTAAAGGTTTTGAAAACTTTTCGAATATTCGAAAAATTTTTTTTATTAATTGAAAAATGTTTTAATATTTGTTAAGAAAATAATTCGTGGATAATTAACTGTTTTTTTTAAGAGGTACAAAATATTTTTATAATTAATAATAACTCAGTTTGTTATAAAATTGTCTTCTAAACGTTAAACAATTTTTTTTTATTACTTATTTAAGTTTTTTTTAAACTTTATAATTTAATAAAATTTATATAATAAATAATATAATTTTATAATATTGCAACAAGACAAACATACGCGAGATTATATTTTTAATTATACATTAAATTATTACAAAATAAATTATTAAAAGTAATTATTTCTCTTTTTAATTCACTCAATGATATATGGACAAGTCTACTGCAGATGATCACAGTCGAACGAACTTATAAAATAATTTGTATTACAATTTCTACTACCCAGCTAAAATTGGCATGAAGATGTCATTTACAGCGATACTCATTCATACACTCAAGCTACTAAACACAAAGACCAACAATTATATCATTCACATTTAATATCCTTAATATCCATATTACTTTAAATTTCACTTTTTTACATTATCATATTTACAGTTACTTCGATTCCTTCCTTTACATAAATTACCACAAATAAATTGACATCGATAAATATTAAACGCCTTGTTCATACTCTGTAATTACACACTAAAAATTGTATTAAATTAACAACAAATTTTTGCCATCTTTTTAACTATTACAATTGTTCTACAAAAACTCCATACCCTCCAACTGGGAACAATGAAAAGCCAGGAATTTACTTGGCAATCATCATTAACCATACCTAATTCCATATTTTATATATTTCAAATAACCCTACTTTCCGTATTCGAGTGGATAATTTGAACCTTACGTGGGACGTTGCTATGAAATTTGTCCGCTCTAACGAATCCCAAAATTACCACATTTTCCAACTAACGGCCGGCGGAAATTGTCGCCCGGTGTATAAGAGGTGCAAAATTGCGGCCGAAAAAAAAAATGCGCGCAAATTACGCGGGGGATGTCTTTTAATTTAAACGCACCGCCGTTGGGGTCGAATGCGAAATGAATCCTTTTGTATCACGGCGTCCCTTTTCTCGGTCGCTTTCGGGGACAATTTTTCCCGCCCCCCCCCCCCAAAGACGAGCGCGGGAGAGCGTGGTGTGGCCGGGGTTCCTGGCGTCGGTTTTTGTTCGGCCGCGCGCGTGAATCGGGTCGTCGGCGAGGGGGTGGGGTGGGGGAGGGGAGGCGGAGTCGTGGTGGTCTTGGCAACCGTCCAGCGTCACGAGTATTTGGTTAAATTTGCCCGAATACGCGGGACCGTTGGCGCGGAATGACGCGGTTACGTACGCGAAGATCCGCAGACACGGATAACGCAACGGCGACGCCATTGAAGAGCCCTCGCTCCGTAAGTGATCAGACTCCGGGTACCGCGCGACACGTTCTCGCACGCGGCAACCCGAGATCAATAATTCCAGTACAAACAGCCCGGGATCGTTCCAATTCATCGCGCGAATCCGCGACATATCTTATCGAGTTAATTCGCGAGCGGGGCAGGTCGCTTAATTTGACGCAAAGTTCGCGCGGGGAAGCTCGTGTTTTCCATTGTCAGAATTGGATTTCACCTCGGGCGAAGTCGGTGGCGTAACTTTCGATATTAGGAATGATGCACGTGGAACCGGTGGGGGGGGGGGAGATTTTTGGACGCTTGTACCGCGAGTATCTTAATTTACGAGGTTGAAGTCCGGATGTAATGGCGGGGCAAAAACACGGCTCGAAGGTAATGGTGTTAAAGTGATTGAAGTTAATGGTCCCGCACTTTTTGCCATTGTTTTCGCAAATAATTTAACATGTAAAAGATCGGGCGAACAAATCGGATTTCGATGGGTTCGTTCTGGGCTCGCGCAACGGGAGCGATGCTTTGTGTTGTTCGCTTTTGGTCGGGGTTGCGAAGAATTTGAAAGTAAAATAATTAAGAGTCGAAGAGATTGTTTCGACAAATTTAATGCATGTCGGATGGATTTGGCTGAGCTGAGTGATGTATACCCGGGTTGCTTTGAAAGCTCAACGGCTTACCTGCTTCGGGAACCGGTTTAAGTTGGGTAGTGCCGGTATTGAAATAAAATATAATAGCGTAATGTGCGAAATAACATACTTGCATTTCCGACAAATAATGGTTTCTATTTCTATACAAATGATAACAAGTTGTATTTCAGTTTTAGATCATAGAGGGATTAAATTTAATCCCGAGTGAAAATGAAATCGGGCTGGCCAGTTTGTTAATATGACATAAATTTCAACGGGAAACGCCAAATACGGTTATTTCACGCCTAGCGAGAGGTATATCGGGTCCAAAACAGGAACTTTTGTATTTTTGTAGGCAAAATAACAGCCTAAGTTTTTATTTTGAGTGAAAAAACATTTTATTTGAAAAGCATTTTTATTATCAAATTCATAAAACAAATTGAAGGGTGGATTTTATTGAATATTAAAATTGAATCTGCACCTTAATACGAACATTTTTATATGCTCTTAAATTGTTGTTTGTGAAATTGGTAATTAATTAAAAAGAGCATTCGTTTAAAATGAAACAAATGTGTACAATTAAAAATGTTCATATATAAATGAGAATATTATTATAAATGCTTTTCTCGATGTTTATATCGAAAAAATATATATTATATTTATTACTGTTGTCAACTCAATCGAATAATCATTAATTTATTGAAGAATTTTAATATAATTCTTATTATTTTCATAAGATATATATTTGTCAAATAAATAGCTTTGTGGTACGTGGCCAAAAAGAGTTGAAATTAATCTTAATGAAATGTAATATGACTTGTTTGTTGGCGTGGCCAAAATGACTCTTCTTGTCGTTTCTTAACGCGAAAATGACAAAACTTTGTTTCCACCAAAAATGGCCAAAGGGAACAAAAATATCCATTCCGAACTTTGCTCTATTCGGTTTTCTTGAAACATTTCGCTTTTCGAACTACAAATGAAATATTTTGAACTTTCATTGTTACGCGTTGTATATATCCTTGAATAACACAAGAACAAAGTATGCCTTTTGAATATCAATAGAAATATCAATACGATTAATAATACACGGAGAAAAATGTTAACCAAAATTTGGTTCTTTTTTAGCTGACCAAAATCTTTAGTTAAAATAACAAAATTATTGTTTCAATAACAAATAATTTTGGTTGAAGTAACTAAAAAAAATATTCTGACCAACATATTTGGTTATTTCAACTAAAAATTTTGGTCAGCTAAAAAAGAACCAAATGTTTGGTTAACACAACTAAACATTTTTCTCCGTGTACATAATAAAATAATAGTATAATAGTACATAAAATTATTTTATATTTTAACAAAAATAAATATTAAATATATAATTCAGATTCATATTAATTAATATACAATTTAAAAGTAATTGTAAATTTCTGGAAAAATAAAAAATATTAATATTCCAAGAATACTAGGAACACAATTTGTAGTTGAATATATTTCTGGAATATTCTTAAAATATTCTAAGTATAAAAAAGTAATAATATATTACTATATAGCACACAATATTTTTAAATATTTTAAACAATAACACATAAAGACATAAAGAATTACGTAATTAAATCCGAAAAAAGGGCAAATTAATTCGCGAATTAAAATATATAATAACAATAGTGTTCCGACCAAAAAGAGGGGTGAAGTATAAAATTGAAGGATATACGCGTATATAAGCAAATAATTTTTTGCTTTGTTACGTCTGAAGTCAAATGCAGTTGATCGACAAATTATTTGCTTGCATCACTGAGAACGAGCTAATTAAGCCGCACTTTGGCAAAGTGCAATTGCATACGGACACACAGTATGTTCGACACACGGTATCGTTCGCGTATTCCGCTTGACGCAACTGCGAGGGGACCGCGAGCGCGGCGCACCGCATTGGCCTAAAAGCCCTTTTGCTCTTTAACCTTCAACGATACTCGTGACCGATTTGTTACGCTTCAAATACCCAAACGGCCAACGTTTGTCGTGAAATACCGCTCTTTAGGAATCGAGTAAAAAATTTTCTTTGACGTATCGCATATATTTACATTTGTCCGTGCATCTTTGAAGAATCTAATTATGAATAATTCCGAGTGCTTTGAATACCTTTCATTCGAAGCAACGGACGAAGATAAATGCAATTACATAACAACACACAGTGGGACTAATTTATACAAAAATTTTACGGTTTTTAACAATAATTGAGGTATGTAGCAGCTGAAACTTATAGATTACTTCTGGTAAACGGTAAAATTTTGTATTGTTTTAAAAATATAAAAATTTTACCACCAATTTACAGAACATTTTTATGTCCGATTCTCTCAGTGCAGTGCTTATTGTAGTTCAATTTAGCGAACTTTGTTCATTCTTAAAATAACCCCCTTTTTACGATACATCATAATAATTGATTCTTTTCTGAATGTATATTAGTATTAATAGTATAAAACATGCACTTTTCTAATACACCCTTAATTCGATATATTACATCATCATACTACTTTTTTTCTCGGTGCAAGAAATACAAATTCAGTTTCCTCCGCCCGACATCACATCTACGCGCAACGCTAAAAGTGTGCGCTTAACTTATACGCGAACATTTCAACCGCGGTCATGAATATCGCGACGTCTCTTTAAAATCAAGATTACGATATTTTAACCCAACTGCAATTTCTGATGCGGATTGTTTCCCATTTTCCGTGCCCATATATTTTAATGCAATAATCAACCCGCTAAGATCCTTACGGCTTTAATTTAAAAATAAGTTGAAAAACGTCGGCGACGTATATTTACACCGTTCAATTTATCCCCAAACAAACTTTCCAGCTCGACTTTTATAGAACACTCACTGATACTTAATAAGCGTTCCATCTACATCGAAAATTTTAATAACCTTTTTTTGTCACGAGCGTCGCTACAAGTACCTCAAGTAATTATGATCCATTGATCGGCGACGTTATTAATAAAGGGACTTTTTTTTTACAACTATTAGAGGCTGTAAAATGGAAACGCCCGAGTTTAAAACGATTTGATGCGGCCATAAAATGTGAATCCGTCATTAAAGCAAATTATGCCGTCAATTTAAAATCGGTAATAAAACAGTCGGGATTAGGTATCCATTACATAAAATAATATTTCATTTGTACGTCTTTATGGGGTGAAGGGGGGGAGGGGCGTATTACGTGCATTTGATCCCAGCTCGAGAGCTCGATTAACCTTGCAAAGTCACGCAAATTCCATCACGGAGCTAACGTCAAAGTCCTATTTTCAACGCGTTTGTGCTCCGTCGAGTTGCGGGTTAAGTCCCTCCTCGATGTACGAATTCGCCGAGTTACCCTCGTGAATTCCACGTGACGTGAGTGACATAATAAACTGCGGAATAATGTTTCCTCTGTCGCTCCTTTAAGAAACTTCTGCCAAGATACCGCGCCCGAAAAACATCGTAAATTCATATCGATTTCAGACGCGCCGACGACACCGGCTTCGCGAACCGACCCTTCTGTCCCGCGCAAAAATATCGTTTTATACATTTTCACGATAACCACAACGAAACTTTTAAGCATCATCCAAAATTATATGGCCAAGTCCGCGGGGATGATAACAATAACATGCGCCAAAGATCATTCGATCGTCCTTTACACGAATAGCTGATACGGGATTTTCAATTCGAAAAGAGCTTTCCTCATTTCCAAACTTTCTCGTCATACGTTTTGCGGTCATTTAGGGAATTCCATCGAATTGCGTGTTGCGGGAAAAACAAATTTTACAAGCTCGTTTGCGTACAAAGTGTCACTTTCGTTTGAATACTTATGACGGCAAAAGGTAATGAAAAGAATTGAACATTTTACTTTTATATTTTTCAAATATAACTATAGGATGATAAATTTACGAAAGGGGTGAAAAGGTTTGAACTTTCAAAATTCAATTTAACCGAAAATAAACATAAATTACAGTTTTCAATCTGTTATAATGCATAGTAACTTGAAACGCGACGCGATTTCAGTAGTTCAACCAATATAGCATTCGGCGCTGAAATAATTTATGTTCAATTTAAAACCAACCGACTTCTCAGTTAAATATATAATAATTATTATTTTTATAATATTAGTAATAAAAATAAAGTCGCATAACGGTAAAGATTTTGTAAATGATACACAAGCATTGTTAAAGTTAGTAGTATACACAATATTCGATTAGACAATTCATTCTATATTTAAAGAACTCGAAATATAAAGCTTGTGTTAATGTTTCTAAAATAGAGAGCATTTATGTCAATTATTCATTTTCATTACACATTGATATTAAAATATTTACGAAGATATTTTATAGCAAATATTTAATCGCTTGAAAAACCACTCAATTTATAATATTTATATCTATAAATAAAAAACAGCATTTTTATAACTTTCCTGAACATTGAAGTAATATTTTTGTTGGGTGTTATGATTTATTACAATAAATTATAAAATGAGAGCATGATAATTATGTTTATTTTTTATTATTTATTCATTTGTTAATATAATAATCGCAGAATATTAAGTTTTTAATTTTACCAATATTTTGTACCCAGCTATATTCCCAATAAGTCAAATACTCTATCGTAAATTTGATTCATTATTATTATTACCGTTTCCGTAGAAATAAATCAATGTCCATTTTAAGCTTCGTAACCCGAGTAAAAATCACAGAGATCTCTGAGAGATATCCGAGATATATTTAGAAAATACATCTCCGAGATGTCTCTGAGAAGTATCCCATACGGGACCCCCAGCGGTCTTTGAATGATTGCTTGGGCGT
>JABFPN010005804.1:0-12481 GCA_022817305.1 Leptoteleia sp. ZL-2020
GACACATTAAAGACAGCACGCTGACGTTAATTTCAATGACGAAAACCACCCCTAATTGTTTATTCCACCCCAAAACTATACCCCTTAATAGTGACTTCCATACTATATCAAAAAACGCATTCGAAAATAATGTAATAAAAAATTTAGGGGGGTGGTTTTGCGGTAGAATAAATAATTAGGGGTAGTTTTTGTAATGAAGGCAACGTCAGCGTGCTGTCTTTAATGTGTCCAAAATTATTCCATTGTTTTCGAATGCGTTTTTTGATATATTATGGAAGTCACTATTTGGGGGGATGGTTTTGCGGTAGAATAAATAATTAGGGGTAGTTTTTGTAATTGAAGTCAACCAGTAGTTGATCTTTAATTAGTCTAAAATTATTATCTACTTTTAATTCGTTTTGAGTTATGTTAAATGGGTGGGGGGTGCTAGCTTGAGCTCAAGCCAGCACCCCCACTTTTGAAATGCGATTTTTTATATGGTACGAGCCGTTCCAAAATTTTTTCTCGTTGGACCATTTTGGTCT
Organism: Leptoteleia sp. ZL-2020; assembly: GCA_022817305.1. Lineage (NCBI taxonomy): Eukaryota > Metazoa > Arthropoda > Insecta > Hymenoptera > Scelionidae > Leptoteleia > Leptoteleia sp. ZL-2020. The sequence goes on from JABFPN010005804.1 coordinate 525, forward strand.
ATAATTAGTCTAAAATTATTATCTACTTTTTATTCGTTTTGAGTTATGTTAAATGGGTGGGAGGAGTGCTAGCTTGAGCTCAAGCCAGCACCCCCACTTTTGAAATGCGATTTTTTATATGGTACGAGTCGTTCCAAAATTTTTTCTCGTTGGACCATTTTGGTCTATAATTAGTCTAAAATTATTATCTGCTTTTTATTCGTTTTGAGTTATGTTAAATGGGTGGGGGGTGCTAGCTTGAGCTCAAGCCAGCACCCCCACTTTTGAAATGCAATTTTTTATATGTTACGAGCCGTTCCAAAATTTTTTCTTGTTGGACCATTTTGGTCTATAATTAATCTAAAATTATGGCACAAAAATTTTTTGATTTCGTTGAGGTGGGGGTGCCAGCTTTATTGACGTCGCATTTTGATAAGTGGTTGTCAATAACTTTAAGAATATATATAACAACTAATGTGGTTAGTTACCAGAATTTTTCATATATGTGAGAAAAGTATATTTACACCAATATCTCAGTATACTGTTAAAATATAATTTTATAAATAAATAAAAAAAATTTATAATTGCGGATGTAATCAATACATTGTTTTTTTTATTATTTGATTACTTTAACTAATAAATATAATATTATATTGTTGTTGTTAACAAAAATTATTATTCTATTGTTAGAATAATTAAAATTGTTTCTATTATTATTGTTACTATAACTTACTGGTCTACAGTGTGTTGCTGGGTTTGTAAGCAAGTAATCAGTTGCTTGTTCAACCGTCAAAGTATGCACCAAAGCTTCTATGCAATGTGCTCGACTGAATCCCATATCCATGAGTTGACGTAAATTCTCCTGATTGACATCAGCTTCAGAATCTTCTCTGCGATCGGATCCAGTACCTCCTCGCCCAACACTATTAGAGCCGCTTGCACCTGATGCGCCAGCTTCACCACTTTTTTCCTTCTCTTCACGCTCCTTAATTATTTTTTCACCGCGTAAAATATGCCGTAAGATCGAAAGCATTGACTCGGTCATTCTTGCGCCATAATTTTTCGGCGGTTTTTTACCCCACATTAGCATAACAGCTTCAAAAGCTTTCTACAAATGACAAAATTTCATAACATATAAAATAAAAAATGCAAAAAATGAGACGTCCGACACAAATCATAAATTAATCATATCAAAAGCGTACCTTATGTATTTCAGTAAGATATTTAGTAGGCTCAAAACTTTCATAAACTTTGTAGACTCCACCGCACTTGGAGGACACTACGTGTGGCGAATCCAAAATGGTTTTTGGATTAACCATTTTTTCCAATAATACCAACCAAACGTCCAAAAATTCACCAGTTGAATCAGGCAAATTTTGATTTTCTAATCCGTCTGAACCTGGAGATTGACCACCACCAGCTAATGCCCAATGGAAAGTCCTAAAAAAAGACCATTACAATGTATACTGTTTCTCTATCTATAACTTTTTTGAAACGAAAAATATGTATAAACGTGAACTTACGAGAAGAAGGCATTTTGGCCTCCAAGTTTAACAAACTTCTGTAGCATAAGATGGTAAGGGAAACGCTTTTCGTCGAATAACATTGGTGAAGTAAAACCGACTGAACAAATAAGGAAAGTCAATTTGAATTTGGGAACGGGAGAAGGTGGTAATTTGTCCCAGGACAATCCCCGGGTCAAAAGACAATTTAAAGCGGTGGCTACACTTTGTGCAGCTTGAGATGGAAGAGTCGGTGCTAAAGGAGCTTGCTGATTGCGACGTCTCACCGGTGATCCCATACATAACTATTAAAAAAATGTACATTAAAATTAGTTATTTATAAATATTTCATCTCAAAGAAAAAATATTTTTAATCTTATATATATGTATAAATACAAAAATACGTACTTTAACCAATAAACCAAACAGTTCTGCCAAAGCTCTTCCTAATCTTGAAGAAGCCCCTAATAAAGGTTTAATGTATTTCAATTGGTGACTGCTAGGAGAATTTCTTCCGCCAATGTTTGTAGGTGGCTTAGCTCCTTCATCAACCTACATATAATATTATTTAATTTAATCAATTCAAAAATAAATGTTATATTTTTTATTACATTACAATAATTTTATTGAATAATTTTCTCGTTTTAAAAAAAGGGTAAAAATCTCGTTTTACCCTTTTTTTATTTAATATTTACTCAATATATTCACAACAATTGTAAATAATTGAACACTTAAAAAATACATTATAATTAATCAACAAAATAGATGTTATTACCTCCATTGAAACAGGTGGTGGGTCAGTGCTTAAAGCTTCCATTGCGGTGGTCATTCCATTGCTTCCCAAATCAGATGATGCTGCCCCAGACCATGAAGATGTTTCATTTTCAGTCTGAAAAAAAATTAAACAGTCTATGTAATTTTATTTATTTTATTTTCGTTTAATTTCAATGTTTATTCTTAAAACTTTAAAGACATTAGATACGTTATACTTTAAATATTAAATTCTTTATTAAACAAAATTCCATACCCTTAATTCAGGAGGCATCAATTTTTCCATATCCTCTTTTCCAAAATCACATCCAGAAAGAATAGTGTCATCACTACAAAGTGCGAGTAATAACGTACTTTCCCATATTAGAGACATATACAATTCTGATAGTCCTTTCAAAACAGTTAAACCAAGCTCGGAACCCCAATGATTCATCGACAAGTTGCGTATCTCACTTTGAGATGTGCGACATACATGAACGAACATCACCACATATCCATGTGCTGCATTCATAGCATGTAAAAGTGGTGTGGCGGTATCACTGGTAAAGGCCGTTTCAAGATTTGGTGCAGATACAAGTTCCCTTAAAAGAATGGAACCAGCTGGAGATTCCATGTGACTATGCAGTGGTTTTAAAAGATTAAGAACTTCACTTAATTGTGAAAGTCCAGTTTTCAGAACCAGTGGTTCGTGCGCAAGGTTCTGTAACAGAATTCAAAATAATGAAATTATACTTGATCATCATTAAAAGAAAACTGAAAAGTTAAAATTTTTACTTCACTCACCAAAATACTTTTACAAACATTCGCAACTGCTTGAGCAGCATGTGCAACCGGGTAATCTACAGGCAAATTAGGCAGTCCCAAAATCGAGAGTAAAGGAACCAAACCCTTTTGCGCCACAAATTCGCGACAATGGTCATCTGTAGAATTATTACTTAAAATAGCCTCAACAAATTTCATTGCATTGTGTATGTAATCCACCAGTGCAATAGGAGTCTTTTCACGTGGTTGCGGTGGTGGACCAGGTTGTGCAGGAGATGGCGAAGGTTGTTCTTCGCGCTGAGGATGAGAGCTGGTACTAGCCTCTTCTTCATCCTCTTCTTCCTCATCACTACTGCTGCCACCTCCTCCTCCACTGTTTCCCGCATTGTCACCCACACCAACGCCCACAGATTGACCTGATGATTGTCGGTTAGTGGAGACAGAATGAGACGGTGAATTATCAGTTTTATTGGCTGCTCGCCAACACACATATCGAGGATCACACCCAAGAACACATAGCTCTTCCAACAACTACAATTAAAATTTATATTAGTTATTAATAATATGAAATTTCAATAAGATTTTTATTTTCTGCTAAATTTTGACAAGTCTAAGGAGTTGCGTTATATAAGTATAAAATAAATAATTTTTAGTACATTACAATTGATAATTCATTTCATTAATTAATTTAAAGAATATACTTCTTAATAAATTTATAAGATAAACAAAAAATATTTATATGAATATTAAATCAAATAATAATTAAAGTTGTTAAATTTGAACATGTCATTAGTAATAATATAAAACTTAAATTAATTGGTTTTTAATTAATACTAGAATAAAAAATTGAAATAAATATTATTAAACTGTAATGCCGATGTAAAGAAAATATACAATGTGCAATATATTGATATAAAGCAATCATTAACCTTAACAATAGCAGCCATGGCATCTGCCTTCAAACTTGGTTGGTGTCTCATTAGTTCGTCCATTGCATTACCGAGATTCGTCGGAGTATCTATAATTGGATCTGTGCTGCGACGTTTACGCATTGCAGAAAGATACGCCGGTGACAAAAGGACTCGGAATATTCGTTCAAAAGGACGGCGTTTTATGAAGGCTGCAAGACCTCGTTGGTTTAAACAGAGTGCACTAAATACATTTGGCAACGAACCTATCACTTCTCTTGTAGCAGGAACCTATAATAAATTCAAAAATTTATTTATAATATAAAGTTAAATTTACAGTTTGCAAAAATAATAATAAAGCATTTATGAACAAAAACTCACCTCCTTTGTAAGTAAGGCATGTAAAACAACGTCGGTCAATCCATTATCTTGGAGAGTCGACAACAAAGATGGTTCTTGATAGACATAAACTGTGACAACATCAGCAGCAAGTAAGAATAACGATGGTCCATAATATTCCGAGTTACTAATAATGTGTTTAAGAGAATTGGGCAATGTGCCTTCCATGACGTGCCTGATGCTGTCTGAAAAAGCTGGATCTTGAATGGCCTTCTTTAAAAAATTTAACATCGATTTAAGGAGTGCGGCTCTTTGTGGTAGACAAGTCTTCCCAGTTTTAGGTGGGCAATATTCTGCGACTTGTTCTGTCAATTTTTCATCGGACTTTGGTTTAGCGCCCCCATTGTCTTCGGAACACTCCATTGTATTGGACTCCTCGCGACGCGACGGATTCCAGTCGAAATGACTACTTGAAGCACCATCTGCATTCGCTTGTGACGCATCTTGTGATCCTTGTTCAAGAGGTTCGATTTGGTATGGTTGCTCTTTTCGGCAAACATTCACTTCCATATCCAAACGTTTAATAAAGCTATTTAAGCCATTGTGCGTCTGGAATCCTTGCATATCGATATTGGTTATTAAATCGATTACCCTCACTGCTCTTGTTACAAACTGTAAAATTATAAGCAATACAGAATGAAGTTTCATGCTTCGTCAATATTGTCTGTTAAATTATTCATAAGCTAATCTAATTACATTTGAGTAAAGGTATAGAAAAACTTTAAACAATTCCATGTAGTCTTGACTAATGATCAACTGTAAAAACAGCTGGTTTTATTTTATAAATTGAAATTAAACAATCCACCAAATTGTCATCTTAATATTGTTTCTATTAAAAAGGGTACATAGTATTTACCGTGATGTGTTCTAATTCTCTTCCAGGCCAATTTATAACCTTTAAAAGACTCTCCATCATACCGCAACTAACAAGAGATTCACCTCCCGCCTCATAACTAGCAAGATGATATAGAAAACTAAACAATGCTGTTGCCAAAGGTAGAGGGAATGGCTGTCCATCGGGTTGAGGCGAAGTTAATGTTGTTATGCAGGTTCGCACGAGCACTGGAAGAAATCCATGATACGAACCGGCTCCAGTTACATCAATTATCATGTTTAGTCGTGAACCAGGTTTTCTATTAAAAAAAAAAAAAGTTTTGTTGTCAATAAATAATGTGAAAAGGTTTTCATATAAACAGATCATTCATATTATTTCATTCTTCATTAATTATTATTGTCTGAAAGACAAAAGGAATCGAATAATTTTCTATTCAATATTTTTGTGCACATACTTGGGAAAATGTGGATTCCTATCCAAATGTATGATACTTGTTAAAGTTCGAAGTGCAGCGGCACGAATCTCAACGAGATGAGGGTGGGAAAGCTCCAATAACTCAACAAGTTCTTCGAGAAGACCTGCGTGAAGTAAATTATGTGCATTTTCTTGCAATGCATTGCTGTAAACGAGCACTGATAATGCTTGAAGACGTGCCTGAACGCATTGAAGTCTTCTTCTGTAGTCTGTGAAACTATGAGCGAGTCTTATGTGAGTCAGGAGAGCCATCTGCAAGTAAAATTGTTTAAATTGTTAAACAAAATTTAATGTAACTTGTAAATCACATATAAAATAATAAGTTAGTACGATAATTATTAGATAAAGCACCCCCCATCTATACTTTTTTTATATCAAAAGATAATGGCCAAAAATTAGTAAAAATGCCAGTTTTCTGCAAATAACTTTTCATAAGTTTCATAATTCAGCGCGAAAAATATACAGAAAATATGTATTGCATCATTTGGGTGTGAGAGGGTTATCACTTGATGCTACTCCTTGAGGATGTAACCCACCATGAATTTATAAACAAACAAAAATAACATGTATAATACTTGGTAGGGTTAGTGATATTTATACATATTAATGAATATAACCGTAATAAGTATTATACATGCTATTTTCCCTCGTTTGTTTAAAAATTCATGGCAGTTTGCATCCTCAAAGAAATAGAATTCCATAGGAATAAATTATCTGTGAGAAAAACTGCCATTCTTACCAATTTTTAGGCATTATCATTTGAACAACAACCTACTGCAACTTTATTTTTTCAGATTTGTAATCACTATGAAAAAACACGATGATTTCATAAAAAAAAAATATAAGTTGAAGGTCTACTTTCTCTATCCAATAATTACCATTAGTACAATAAAAATATTGAAACTTGCCTGTCTATCCTGAGGTACATTGTACAATTTTAATAAATCGTTCATTATCTGTGCAGGGGTTTTACCAAGCTTATCTACTCCTTCAATATGGATATATGTTACAAAATTTGTCTGACCAGTCTTTTTTGTACTAGTATTGCCACTGCTACCAGAAGCATCAGTCACTGTCGGGTTTTCAGCATAAAATTCAAAGTGAAGAGTTGTGGCACTTGCTGGGAAAGGCTAAAAGACACATAACATAATAATATCAATAATATTGTTTTTTCTTACTTTTCGAGACCTAATCTTAAATACGCCTCAATAGTTTGATCCCTTTATACACTTAACAATATCAATACATTGGTGACCATGCAGCTTAAATTTTTGCGTTTTCTTGTACACAGAATAAGTACACCTATGCCTTATGATGATCACAATTATGAAAAGATACAATCAACTACTTCCTTAAACTATACAAAATAGAAGAATAATCGCCTTCATTTCTGATATCTATTTTAATGTTCCGCGCTGAAACTCTAGATACTACCTTTCATTTTATATTGTAAAAAGCTTATACTGCCAATGGCTTCAAATTTGTAAAGAAAAATAAATTTTCAAAAACCGTAAACTTTTCTGATTTAAATTGAAGAAACTTTATAAAGTGACTAAAAGATCTAGTCAACTGATGTGCTCAAACAATTGTATGAATTTATAATGAATTTATAATTGATAAATAAATAAATAAACAAATAAAACTTCTTTATAATAAATAAATATAGTAAACTTATTTACTGTTTTTGAAATAAGAAAGATTATAATTCATATAAAAATTAGTTAAAACATATATTAAAAAAAATTGTTTTATTCGTAAAAAAAATATGATAAATGTATCAAATATATTTTATATTATACATAAAATATAAATGTATAAAATATATTTTGTACTATAAGGGTATATTTTAATTTTCAAATAAAATTCAACTGAATACAAGTATATATAATTATACCTTTAAAGAAATAAATAAAACTAAATTACTTATAAAAATTTATAAGTTATAATTAAAAAACTTAAATGTAAAAAATTATTAATTGATAATATAACTAATATTTTTAATGAATTTACCTTATCTGGGTGTTCTTTACAACAATCTGCTAGTCCAAAACCATTTTCTTTGCCACCCCAGCTCTAAAATTAGATGATTTATTAGTTTATTCATAACTCAGACAATGACGATATAAATAAAGCTTGAAGAATAAAGTAATGATACCCACCTCAGCCAAATGATTGAGTCTACTAAGCAGAGCTTGTCTTTTATCGTTGTTCAGTCTTGTAATGAAATTACTACGTTTACTGAACATATATAACAAATTCAAAACACCAAGAACAACATGCATATCACAACTAGATAACAAAGTCACTAGATGTTCCATGCTATTGTAAAGATGTCTCGAAAAAGAATGTTCGATCAATAAAGATGTGAAATGGAGTACCCAAAGAAGTAATTCTTTCGCCTGAAAATAAAAATATAATATAAGTTAAACATTGCCAATAGCATATAATTATTAATAATTCAAACAATGTTAATAGTAACTAATAACAAAAATATTAGTTAAAATAAAAAATAGATTATATTCCTTATTGGAGAAAAAAAAGATGTTAAAATTATATTTATGTGAATTAATAATAATAAAATACATAATTTAAATCACAACAAGCTAGAAACTCCACTTTCAGGCAGATAAGTTCCACTTTTAAGTATTGATTTTGATTTTTATTTTATACATGAAGCTTATATACATTTATACCATTGTAAACATGATTTTAATGAATATTTTAAATAGATAATGTTTTAATACAAAAATTAATATTTTAGCTTAATAAGTAGTAAAAATACTTAAAATGTTCATAAGAACATAAAACCACCAAGCACAAATAGCCTTTCTACCCTAATAGTATGTAATAAAAAAAATTATGTCAAAATGATTCTAAAGATAACAAAGCCACGTGAATGGTATATATATTAAGAATTTAATACTATAATGCATGTTAATATAATAAGAAGTGCAATAATAATTTAAATTTTGTAAGTTAACAAAAATGTTAATTGTTTATTTCAATTAAATATATCCTATTCTAAATATATCATTTAGTCTAAACATCTTTCATTTCAAATAAATGAATGTTTAAATAAAAATCTTATCTTATCAATACAAATGTTCTCAAATATTTTAATACATTATATATCATTTGATAAAATGCAAAAAAATTGAATTTTACTAAACACTATTTATTCCTGTGCATATATACATGTATAACTTAAAAAACCTGACAAAAAATTATACAAACATTTTTGTAAATATGTATTATCTTAATGTAATAAATCGTTAAAGATAAAATGTACCCGCAGTTATTTGGTTATTTTATTTTATAAATCATTATGAGTGCATAATTTTATATATGAAGAGTATATAAATTATTTTTCAATAACGAATTTTTAATTAATTTAATGTGAACCCAGAACAAATGTAATTTTTTATGTATCAATTTAGTGAAGAATATAGGTTCATTAACATGTACATGTGATATAAGAAATTATGTATATTCATAACACAAAATTGATAAAATTCATTGTTGCACAATAAGATTTTTGTGAAATGGACAATTATAATGATATAATGTACATTTTATTATATAAATTTTAGCATCTATATTATACTGTAATGTAAACACATTTATTCTATATATACCATGTGACGGACAACTTCAGATATTTGCACAAGTATTTTATTTATAAAAACATTTAAAAGCTATTAAATGAATAAAGAAAAAAATTTCATACTTTATTTTGGCTATCATTTATAACTGAATTAAAAATCTCATAAATATGCATAATTGTAATTAATTATAGACATTGTTAATAGTTGGTAAACATTTAAATAAAAAAATAATATCTTAAATCAACAATAATCACTGGTATCATAAATATATGTATCATCCATAAATAGAAATTTCATTTCAAATTAAACATATATAAAGATTAAGATACTTTAATATAATATTTAATATTACTATTACATTATTTAATATTGATACATGAATTTTTTTATCAATGCACAAATTTTTTAATTAAATTTTTACAAATCAAATTTTAAGTGAAACTGTTCATTTTAAAATTCATAACCTCTAATCTTCGTTGAGAAAAATAAACAAGATGAAATAAAATTAAACGTAAACAACAATATTTTATATTACTTAAAAAAATGTGTATAAACTAACTTCTCCATTTTGGGGTAAATCGCAGGCCAGTTCCCATGGATTATCCGGACTCTTAGCTGCTGCTTCTTCAAGGATTGTATCGCTAAGGTCCAAAACATCGATCCAGTGAAATAATTCGCACTTACCAAAAGTCCATGCATCGATTTGTTTCAATTCTTCTAACAACTCGGCATGATTGCAGAAGCGCAATTTGCTGATCAATGCCTCGCATTCAGCAGGCTAAATCAAATTAAAAAAACGTTCATAAACATATTTAACTACATAATATAGGAAAGGTTATTTATTCAATAAGATAAATATAGCTTAAAAGCCTACTCTAGTTTACAATTTCATAATTAACAATCAAACGAACAAGGAAGGAACACTCACCACTTCCGAAGTACACTTTTTTAATCTACTCCTGTCGATCTTCATGTTCGCTTTGATTCTTTCCACCAGATGCAATTAAAACCTGAAGGGAAAAAGAGCTTTAAAATGACGTGATAAGTGACAAAAATTTCACACCACCACCACGCAAATCGACCGTCTCCAAAACAAAACACGAGAATGTTTTAAATTTGAGGTCAAATGTTCAATAAGCTGCTCCAAATGAAAATAAGCAGAAACGAAAGCCGAGGCGAAAAGTTGGTGACAAAAATCTAGGGGAAAAGGAGGAAACGAAAACAAAAATGGAGGAAAGGAAGAAAAAAAACAGAGATAGAGAATAATAGTAACAAGGAAAAACTGATAGACACACAAAAGTGGACGGTGTCTAAAAATAAGTCGAAACGGAGATTAAACAAAGAGCGAGATTGATTGTGGTGACGTGAATGCACCCCCCGGGTAAGGATTCGCGAAAGCGCCGAGTCATCGGCCTAACCTCGCGATAAACGAGGCAAACAAAGGGCTTGCGCCGTCGCCCGGGGTCGGGGTCCCGTCGACCGGACCCATACTCACCGAGGTGACTCGACCTTGATGACTATGCTCGGCCCCGCACCGCCAATGCTCTTGTCGTGATCGCTGTTGGAGCCGTTACATGTCACGGACATCGCGGCCGTGACGGCGCGTGTCTCACTTCCCCCCTCTCGTCACTTGTCGTCCTTTCTCTCTCTCTCTCGCGCGCGCGAACGATCTCGGGAAAAAGATCTCGGGCGGAAAAAATGCCAATAGCTCGGGACAATGTGGTAATGCAACGTCACCGCGTACGAATTGGTCCGCGATAAGTGAACGAAAAGCGAGCTGACGATTCGATTAGGACTCGCCGATCAACGCCATTTTACGAGCGCGCGACACTCAGCCGAGGGAAGGTTTTTTTCAGAGCGGCTGCGACGCGCTCGCGTGCGGCCACTTTTTCCTCTTTTCGTTCACGCCAATGGTTACTCGCAAGCGCGGCCACTTGCCCACCTTTACACAATTGCGTTCCGCGGGTTGCGCTCGCGCGCGTCAACTTCGAGAAAGCTCCTGGCTAGCGTATCGCGGCCGAACAACACCATGAAACGTTGCGCCAGAGAACGGTCAGGATTGTACGGTTACGCGCACGAATCGAGATAAACGTGTCCACGCAGATTTACGCGCGTACCTTTACGTGCGCGGGATATATGTCGATCCCTGTCTCTTGCGGAGGATTGGATAGAGAGAAATTGATTCGGGATTGTCGCTTAACTGGAGTTTTGTTTTGATTCGAACGGACGTGGCAGATTCAAGTTATTTTCGTTTTATCAATGGCAACGGACAATGATGGACTGTCGCTGATTCGAATAACGTGTATCAATAAAGATTTTGAAGTTTTTTTAAGGAGAGATTTCAGTGCTACTACATTCACGGAGTTATTGTGTTTTTATTTGGAATTTTTTTAAATAAGAGGATTTAACATTTTTTAAAATTTTTTCAACTTATGTCAATTCTACGGCGACAGGCTGTAAAAAAATGTTGGCATTAACGCGATGCTGTAAGCGTTAATTACTAGATTAGGGTATTCTGTGCTTTTATTAAAAATATATAAATGTAACCGATGTAATTGCTTCGGACCATTTTTTCAATTTGGGAGATTATTTTACATTAAAATAACTGAATGTTTGTTATTAAATTTAAGCAAATTTACGGAACGCGTTTTTTAGGTGTTAAAAAAACGCGTTCCATAAATTCGCTTAAATCTGATTTAAAATTTTCGGTTTTGTAATTAAA
>JABFPN010005805.1:0-12481 GCA_022817305.1 Leptoteleia sp. ZL-2020
TATAATTATATTAAATACTTTATTATATGTATTTTTTGCTTACCTTTATATCTGCATGTGCGACTGAATTTAAATAAATATATATTAATGTAGGTATAAATTGCAATGTGAATCTTTGCAACTCTACATCCTCTGAGCGATAGAAGCTGAATAATTGATGACATACTGTATCTACCAACTAAATCAGAATAAACTTATAATAAACATCGTTCAATAAAATATTAAGACACACTCATACCTCATTTTTATGCAACTATAAACATTGTTTTTAATACAATTTATCTTCCAGCTTACAAATTTTCCATAATGAGAAATACAAAAACAAAGATAAATAATTAAAAACTGAAAAAAAACTGTTATCTTAAATGCATTGAATTTAAAGTTAAGTCAAGTTTTTATTATTGCCTCAATGTTATATACATGAATACTTGTAAATGATAAAAAGTACACTCAAATTGTCATAATTACTTGTAATTTTTGAAACAAGATAACCTTCATTGAAATAAAACAAATGATCAATCTTCCATTACTAATGAAGCAAAGAAATACCATAAATGTAATGTTAACTTACTTGGCTGTATTTACTGCGTTCCTCTAAAAGCATATAAAGAGCTCGAACAATTTCATTGTCCCTCGAAAGGGTATCCGCAAAGGATCGCAGTTCTGATGGCTGGATATCTTCGCAGTCAGCTAACCACTCTGTCACCAGGCTTTCTGTCATTTTTAACTATATCAATATTTTCTGAATTCCTCATCGAACAAATGCCTGACAAAAAATTGACAATTTTATATTTCGTCACAATACAATGTAACTAACGCATGCGCCCAGAAAATGTGTCACAGGTGCGTGTGCAAATTTAATTTCCACACGAAAAATAACAAATTCCCGTGGAACGATTTGCTGTGACAGGTGGTAAAAATACGCGTGACTCAAATCGCGGGTCGCGGAATCACCCGTATACTTGTAATTAAACGAATGACAATGCTTTTATTTGTTATCATTATCACTAAGTGGCACTCACGTGCAATTGTCGTTGCTGTACAAAAACAGTTTTCACTTATCGAGGATACACTTATACTTATTCATGACAAACTGTGCTAAACTCAGTTTATTTGCCAAATAAGAAAGATAATACATACGAACTGATCAGTGACAGATTCGGCCATGACTTTATTGATACGTAGAGGGATATTTCAACCTATTTATACTGAATCTCGATGGGTGGCGCACTCAATAAATACCGCGAAATTCAAAACTTTTAAAAAAGCATGCTTGAATTTATTCAAATTATTAATTCAAAAGATATTGAATTCTGTGATTATTGTTTCTATACAATCGAAACATATTTTTTTATATGTTATTATTATAAATAATAATACTTTAGTTTTAATGGAGACTAAAGCTCAAAATATTCAGCGGAATATGAAATATTAACCTTTTTATAATTCAACTTATGTATATCATTGAGAGAAATTAAATAGGATTGAAAAATAATTAATAAAACAAGGGCTTTTATATTCTTCACAATTTTATTTTGTAAATATTTATTTACACATATATCTAATTCCCAAGATTGATCAAATTTGTTTTGCATTTTTGTTCTCTGTAGAGATTATGGATCCTCAAATTTAACTCTAACTTAACTCGTTTTTACTTTAACTTGCTCGTCTATTGCAAAATGACTTTTAATACAATAATGATGCTTTTGTTCAAGATACGAAGAAAACTTTTAAAAATATAATTCCTGCACAAAAGAAACCTGAGTAATCTCGTTTACAGTAAACGCAAACTCGTGAACTGACACGTATAATCCATGGATAAATTATTAAAAAAAATTTAAAAAACAAACATTTTCATTTTGTTTAACATGTCTGAAAATGGAACCATTAGAATATGGTTATATACACACGCCAAAGTATTTTTCGTTATGAATAAGTAAAATGTTTGAAAAACACGTCTTTCTATGTTCGGTCTGCCGTAACTTATATCATTTTTTACTTCACAATTTTTTTATTATAAGACTCAGGTTTCATGTATGTGCGGGTTGCCACACACTGACAATTATTGAATTTCATTCTCTGTACCTGAGAGTGAACACCAGTTTAAATATAACGCAGTTCATGATTTCACGAAAAGCGATGGCAAATTTCCTTCTTATTTGATAGTTACTATTAAAAGAAAAATTTTCCTTATGTAAATTAGGCCATTCGTGAGTGTATTAAAAAGGAACCTGAAAATTTAAATATAAACATTTTATTTAATTAAAATAATTTTTAAACCCATGTTAAACAATATTACATGTTTTTCATGGCGTGAGAAACTTAAAAAATTGATGAAAATTAAATATCGTATTTAAATCAAATATTTGAAGGCTGCAAAAAATATTTTAATGGTAAAAAATTGAGATAACTTGTTAAATAATGCATAATAAAAAAATAAATGAAATAAATTATTGATAATTTTTTTTTTTTTTGATATTTTTCAGGTATGATTATTTACTTCAATGTTATAATTTTAAACAATTGAGAAGAAATATTTCTGTTGGCAATGTAAGTTTTTAATAATCTATTCGTAAAATTTTGTTGTGAGTTTATAATTCTGTACAAAGAATTTCTTTTCTCTAGCAATACTTTTAATTTAAATGCGACGAATATGGTCATCAATGTTGAAATCCTTCTTAATCAAATACAATTATATTCATTGATTAAAATATACGGTACAATACCGTCAACGTTTCCTCGAATGGTCTACGAAATAAGACAAATATTGAGCTATATAATAGCTACACGACAAGATATCTGTTGTCTCAATTCTTTTATGTTCACTCTTGTTATTTTAAATGCAGTATCCTCTTATTATACTTACGTATTTGGTAGCTTTTAGAACTGTAAAAATTACAGTGAACTTCCGATCCTTCGGTCAATTTTGCGAAGACTTCTACTTGTATGATTTTTATTTGTTTGTTTTTCTTTAGATAAAATGCTTATTTCATATAATCCTAAAGGAATCTGATAGTTAAATGTTAAATTCAATAATCTTATATACATTGAAAGTAATATGGTTGTTATAATTACTATTTCAAATGCTAGTTAATCATACATATTAAAGCTTATAACAGATTCCTACTATTTTCTTTAATATTAATGCTTAAACAATAATTTTAATACAAATAAATAATAAAATATCGACATCCTATTAAATTAAAATGTTTTTTTTGTAAAGCTTATAATTACAGTAGAATTCAAAATGGTGTATTTAAGGTCCATGTTTCTTTTAATGCAACCATTATAATACGGTCACTCAAATAGCAATAAAATAGCATCATGAAAATATTACATGTTACCACTAATGTATGTAATAAATTTATCATATTCACGGGATAAACCTAATTGTATTCAAAAGTATTCTACCATATGCAAATTAATGTTATATATATTTCATTCTAACTGCCATCTAAATTAACTTTAATCTATTAAACAAATATTTCAGTTAAATAGTACTTATAATTATTAATATAAATAAAAAAAATATATATAAAAAGCATATAAAGATATGATTATGAAAATTGTGCCATAATTGTAATGTTATTTATATTTTTATATGCAATATTTTTTCCAAAAACGATTTATTCAGCTAATTCCAATGGTGCCCATAAAAGTTATTGAACAAATATTTCCTGTTAACTATTACAAGTACTAAATACCTATAGAGTATAAATACAGATACATAATAAATGAATATATAAATAAATATCCAAAATAATCGGTTTTCTTGAAATGTTTACATTTTTTGCATTATTTTATTATCATTAAATGTACATTCAAAACTTTATTATTCTGTGTTCCATTAAGGTTTTATTTCATACTCTTATAACTGATAAAAGTATATGAATCGTTACTGGTTTTTTTTAATTCCAAATACAAACATTAAAACATTATTCATTCACAATATAATGAAAAATAATTATATTATTTTATTAAAAAAACTATTATATTATATAAAAAATATGTAATTTAATATTTATGAGGACACTACCTGTTATTAGTAATTTTCTTGAATATTTATTGAAAATTTACTTAAATTTTAGAATTAACATTTATTAATATATATAAAACTTCATTAATTAACAACCGTTATCTTTTGGACCAGAGACAAAAAGAAAATTACTTAGTTCTAAAATATGTAAACAAATGCAATTAATTTTTAAATTGAATAGAATTCAATACGATTATTTTGATCAATTTTTAATTAATACTTCAATACCAAGGATTTATTTTGGCACTTTATATTGGAAGCATCTTCACAGCAAGTTTTATAAAATTATATATAATGAACTCTGTCTTATATATATTCTTATTTTATTTACATATTTCTCATTCTCATTTTCTCTAACTCAGCTTAAATAATTATTATTAAGTATTAAAAATAATTAAACAATGTAGAATATTCTGTCATTGTTTAAAATTTAAGTACAAAATACTTATAATGAAATTAATCAACAATGTTAAACATGTTGAATTATATTTATGAATTTCTGCAACTGTCGGTTTTTTAAAATAATCTTAAAGAATCTTACATTACTTCAACATATATATTCTTTACTATAATTATTGTAAATGAAAATAATTCTCAAATTTAAAAATAATAAGACAGCAGATAGGATAAAATTACTTAAAACTCAATAAGGTAGTAATATTTTCAATTGCATTTTGTTCTTCCTTTAAGCAATAATTTCAAAGAAATATAAATATTACGTAAATAAAATTTTACATTAAAAAACTAATTGTTAGTAAATATTCATTTTAGCATTAAATGTTATATAATAAAAAAACTGTTCATAAGAATAATATATGTATCTTCAGGAAGGTTTGATGTAATAAAATTATATAAAAAAATTCTTGAAAAAATAATTGTTTACATATTATTTTCTCTTTAGATTAATTCATTTTTAGGCATTTATTTATTTTCTACTGTTTACGAAGAAAAAAAATTTGATTGTACTAAAAAGTATGAAAGACAAATCGTTCCCATATTACGTTTTATCATAGGAAAATGTATCAGGTATGATTTAATAATTATATTACTATGTAAAAAATGACTTTTTTTTTAATTATATATAATTATATTTATATTTTTTTTTACTTTTTTATTTTATTATTATATATATAATATAAATAAAAAAAAATAAATAAATAAATTATGAGTTAAATATAAGGCAAAATTGTATTATAACCAATTATGAAAACAAAATTTAAGATTTACTAGCCTACATACGTTATTATTATTGATATACAATTATATTTATTGTTCAAAGTATTATATGCTTATTGATAAATAAGACGGTAACTACAATTAAGATATTTTAAACATGTTATTCATTCGCGAGAATTTACTTAAAAAATAACAATTTGAAACAAAAATTTAATTTTTTTTCATTAATTAACTGAATTTTTTAATTGATTGACATTAGTATATTTATAGTTCTAAATTCCTGGTAAATTTTCTTAAAATTATATATAACTGCATTAGTCAAATATGACAGAAAATGGTTATTAATATTATTTTTTCATAATATGCCTCCCTTTTATATAATACACAGAATTTGGAATTATAAATTACAAGTAGAAATTTATATGATGCATGGCATTCAATGAAAATCAAAAGAAATCAATAAAAATAATGATATATAAATGGTCAATATTGTAGAATTCAAACAGGAATTTAAATTTACGTATTACGTAATTGAAATAATTTTTAATTACGTATTACGTAATTGAAATAATTTTTATATATATGAAAGCAAAATTTGTTTAGTTTTTAAAATTTTATTATACAAATCAGTGTTCACTATATACTATCAGAACGTCAGAGATTACAAGTTTTTCCTTTTTCTTGCGTAAAACATGATCTATTTAAGCGAAACAATAATGAGGCAAATACTTATTCCTCCAACAATCGCAATAGCTGACGTCCAAGTATAGCAAAATTGTATAATTGTAAACTTAGTTTTTAAAGTTTATTATAAATCACATCTTGCAATCATCATATATACATTTCGAAAGTGGGAAGGATTTGGCGGGAGAATATCCAAACTGCGATTCAACGAATGACAAAATTATGACCGAACTTCGTACCGTATTTCTTAAAAAAAAAAAAAAAAAAAAAAAAAAAGTGTGTAATAGATAGAAGAGAAACAGAAAATAAGCAGATAAAAATGTACGTTTTACGTAATATGCGAACGCCCCTTAGTCCCTTCAGTCATAAAGTGTGTTGATGGAGATCGATTCTTTCGACTGTTGCAAAACACTCAAAAGAATCGGAAGTTCACAGTCGGCAATTTTTTGTTCATCTCATTTTTATTGTATTTTTATTCTTTTTTCAATTTTTTTGTCATTTGTTTTGTTTTTCTTCGTTTAATTATACGTTAATAACAACGACTTTATCATTGTAAGAGACCTTTAATAAAAGTAAATTTATGTAATAACGGTCGCTGTTTTATTTGTTTCGGTGGTGATAAATGTGATTTTAATGTAAGATGTAGTAGTACAGACGTTTCTTATCCCAAGCAAGGGAAATCATGTTCGTCATCTACTTTGGGCGCATTTTGGCGTCCACGTGGCGACCTCTGCTCTGGCTGTGGAGCCTGGAAAAAAGAACAAAAAATATCAACATCAATTTTTTGGTTATTAAAAACAAATCTACTCAAAGTTACTTTAATTTAGTAAAAATTAAAAGTAAGTGAATTCCTTAAATTATTGTTTTATAAAAATTCTACTTTAATTTAAAGTCATTCGATTTATCATGAAATGTAAATAATTCTTACAACTGGTCCGCGATTATCGCCATCCCTGGACGTTCCACGGTTGCCACCAAAACCACGGCCATTTGAACGGTCATTACGTCCACTTCGGCCAGTGTTGTTGCCACGGCTACCAGGTCGTCGTCGATTGTCGCTAAATTGAATTTCAATGCCAAGAACATGTTTCTGTCGTCCAACGCGTTGCGGATATTCAACAGTAGCATCGTACTCTTCTTCCTCTTCTTCCTCTTCCTCATTTTCTTCCTTCTTCTTTTCAAGGGCATACATTTTCTTCCAGCGGGACAAGTCCTCGCCCTCGCCCGCTTTCCGCAAGTTGTATTGAGGCTTTGCCCTCTGACCTTGCAAGGCTTTCCATTCATCGAGCGTGAGTTCACGAGTCTCTTCTTCAGCCGGCTTTTCTTCAGTTGAGGCTTCAGCCGGAGCTTCACCTTCCTTGGCTTCAGCTGTATTAGGAGCATTTTCACCATCAGATTTTTCAGCATTCCAATCTTGATTCTCCTGATTTAATGTTTCTCTATTGAAAAAAAAATTAAATTTTTAATTTAACTATTAAAATCAAATCTACAGTTATAATGGTTTTTCAGTTAATTTGTCAAGTTAAGAAAGATGTATTTTGAATATAAAATTTCAATTTTTTTTTAATTTATGGTTATTTTATTCAAATATAATTTACATTTGAATAAAACTTACTCTATTTCATCATTATGGGTTCCCCAATTATGGCTACCAGCGCCATCTTTCTTGTCGATTGGCTTAATACCACTGTAAAGTATCAAACATACATTGTATTCAATTCCAAATACATCATTTAGTTTAAAAGAAGAAAAACAGAAAAATAACAAGAACATTTATTAACCACTGATCCTAAAAGCACTCCTAAAAAATTTCAGATTTAAATTATTACCAACAAATAAAAAGAAATAAATAAACATACTTAAGAAACAATTAAAAATCAAAATAACAATAATAAAAAAAAAGAATTATCTGACCCTTACCTCACTTGCCTATTTATGCATTAAAGGAAGGAAAAAAGTGGAAATGTTAATTGAGTTAAATGTATTATAATATGTGTATTGGGGTTGAGTGCTTTTCAAATAAGAAATTATATAAAATATCTAATAAATTGTGATGAATACTGGTCTGAAATTATTTTATCCATTTTAACATTGTATTGAATTGGGAAATAAATCTTTTTCAAGAATCTAAGTATATTTTAAATAAATAATCCAAGTCAAAGTTGATGATTTCTTATCAAGATTACTTACAAATCAACAATGATAATAAGGTATTTACTAATTCTTTATCTTTATAAACTTACGTTTTATCAGAGCCAGATTGGCGATCATATTGATGCTTGCCACGGCTATCCATATTTCCTCGGCCACGTGATCCCACACGAGTACGGTCACCCATACCTCTGCGGCCTCCACGCTCACCGCGATCTCCGCGGTCTCCACGGTCTCCACGGTCTCCACGGTCTACGCGATCGCCACGGTCACCGCGATCTCCACGGTCACCGCGATCTCCGCGGTCTCCACGGTCTCCACGGTCGCCGCGGTCGCCGCGGTCACCACGTTCGCCACGGTCGCCACGTTCGCCACGGTCGCCGCGATCTCCGCGATCTCCGCGATCTCCGCGATCACCACGATCAATGCGATCAGTGCGTTCTGGACGATCTCCACCACGTTCACGTCTATCATTGTATTCACGTGGGGCATCTCCTGATCCTCTAAAGTTTTTTCTTTCTTCTCTGTTAATTCATTTATAATATTACAATATTGAAAATATTTATAAACTGAAATAATAATTTAGCATGGAATGACAAATAAATAACTTATACATAGGATTTAAACAATATGCTCAATGGACTACAAAAGTAGAATTTCTTTGGGTTTCAGTACAGAACAAGGACCTTTATGCTCACAAATTTTATGCACAAGGATCTTTGCCATGTGTGATAAATAAAAAATTTATATAAGAGTAAATATTTGTTCACATACTATACACACATAATGTGTACGTGCGTTAGGATGTACGTATGTATAAAGTTCAAAAATTTTGTTAATGTGAAATGTCACTCATTGGTAAATTTAAAATGAATATTGCAACTCTTCTCGGAAAGTTATCTTTTGGAAACAGATTTTAACTTGAAATCTAAATAGTTGATGAAACCATTTCCAAAATTTTGAACATGATTTCATAAACCAATAATTAATCTTGTTAAGTGTTGACGTACATTGCATTTTTCTTAAATTAATTTTTATTTTATAATATATTAAATGATATGTATTACTAAGAAGGTTATGTTCATTCTGAATTGGCCAATGAATGGCATTTGACCTTAATGCTCTGAATCGTTATTTCATTACACCTAAAGATGGCTTTTAGTGGGTTTATTCCACTGAATTGTAATAACACTGGAACGTGCACTGCCGCACCGCATGCGAGTAGAGATAGAAGATTCTGAGTGCACCAGCTGTCCTTATTGTACAGTCAGCTTAGAAAAGTAACACATTAAATATTAATATATATATTTTTCACACAATAATATCTCACCATGTTTTTATTTGTTACATACAAAAAACAATTTATTCAATTTACATGTATCAAATTAATGACATTAACTTTTGGATTGGACTGGTTAAAATACTAAAGCACAAGCGCAGAAAAGCAAGAGTGAAAGAAGTAGTACACTCAGATACAACTTGTCTCTACTCGCAATCCACTTATTGGTAGGCATACCGAGTGCACGTTCCATTGTTATTATAGTTCAGTAGTTTACTTGCAAATCTGTCCATTAAATTTAATATGTTTACTTTAATTTTATTTAATTTGAAATGTTAACTTAAATTATTAAAATAAGTTGATTAATTTGTAAATTTTTATATTGAAAGTTGACATTGTTATTATTATTACAACAATTTTTTTATTTATGCATTGAGATTATATACAAATAAAAACTAACCCCTGAGGTCCACGTCTAAATTCATTTGGTTGAGCACGGCTTTGTGTATCCTTATCCTCACGATTGCGCCGGTTGTAATGTTCTTCGCGAGATTCTCTAGAGAACTTCACATTACGCTCTCCTCCAGTCCTAGGCTGAACAGGCTTCTTATCTCCTAAAAAAACAAATATATACAATTTTTATTAAAATTGTTACCCACATATTATTATTACAGTTCATTTTTAATGAGACTTTATTCGTAAGATCACATTTGCTGATAATATTGGCATAAAAAAGTATTAAAATTAAATATCTCTAGATTTGGTAATATGTATATAATTAGTA
Organism: Leptoteleia sp. ZL-2020; assembly: GCA_022817305.1. Taxonomy (NCBI): domain Eukaryota; kingdom Metazoa; phylum Arthropoda; class Insecta; order Hymenoptera; family Scelionidae; genus Leptoteleia; species Leptoteleia sp. ZL-2020. Next base: position 10,111 of record JABFPN010005805.1, read on the forward strand.
AAATATAATTTATACTTATTTAGCAATTTTCCAACAGAATGATTACTAACAGGACAGTTGTCTTATAAGAAGTATATTTAGTTTGATATCTGTTGGTTTTATTTTTAACTTCACAGTGCTTCATTAGAATTTAATAATTGTAATTTAATGAACTTTAAAATTTTATATACAGAATTTTAAGTTTGCTATAAAAAACGTCCAATTTGCAATATATGTTGGATGATACAAAAAGAGAATAACAGATTAAATTATAATTCTTACTAAGTATTTTTGCAATATTAAAACAAACAATACATTATTTATTATTATTAATTTACTTAGCAAAAATTTAAAATAATTGTTCTTTTATATTAATCGTTTGTTATATTATTTGTTACTATTTAATATTTTATTATTTTCTACAAAAACTTGATGATTTTAAATTATTTACATTAATTCTAATTTATTACATAAATAATATTTAAAAATATTACAATATTTTAATATGCAAACTAAAAAACTATTTTGAAATTTAAATAAAAATATATCTAATGCATGTTTCCATATATTCTCAGAATCTATTATATTCATGATGAATGAAAATTCCAATTATCATAAATGCAATAAAAGAAAGTGTTCGCAACAGATGGTGTCCAGAAATGTTTCAAAGAATATAAAAATTTATTTTTCACTATGAAATAAAATTTCAGGTAATAAGTTTTCAGTGAAAGGAGTTTGGTACCAAATAATACATATAAAAACTGACCTGCTGTAGTTATACCCTTGTTACCAATTTTTGCGGATATGAGTAACTTTTTTTTTTATTAACATCATTTCATCAATATATGATTTCTTAAAACACATTTCTATACCACAAATATATTCTGCCTATTAAATTTATTCATTTTATAATAAACATTAACAAATAAGCTTCATTTCATTTACCTACTTATTTCTTGCATAAAAAATTAAATCAAACGAATATTTTTATCCTTAAATCATTTTTTTTCAAATAAGAAATTATATGATAAGTTTGTAATCAATTTGTCTAAAATAATATGCCTCTTCATTAAGTTACATTGAACAAAAATTGAAAATTAATTTACACCAGTATAATTATCTTAATTATACAGGAAAAGTAAAAAAAATGCCGAAATCAAATTAATTTCATTCTCGCGGGCTACCAGAAAGGTATTAATAGTCAAACTATGAATCTTCATGGTTCACATTTCAACATCTCATAAACCTATAATAGAATGAATATAAGTACAAATAACAGCAAATATCTCTCATTGTACCAGACCTAAAAAAAAATCATCAATTTAACAAACAAGAATAAATCATACCTTACATTTATAACTTTACTTAATAAAAATAAACAAAAAATAGAGTTAATTAATAGTATAAACATTTAAGGTAGAAGGGAAAAAATTCAATAATTCGAACCATTCTTAATATAGATTATCTTAAACGCGAGAAACAAAGTACAAAGAAAGACCGAAAATGAGTAGGAGAAAATTGTTTCAAGTCCCACATTTCTGTGGTAGGAAAAATCGCCGGAAAATTTGAGCTCGAGGTAAAATGCATAAATCATCGGATCGATTTGGAAAAGTGGAAAAATTGAATTGGGATTAACACGTGCCCCAACACGAGGTATTGGGAAGTAACGGCGGCCATATTAAGGCGCGCGCACGCGGCCGGAATTGGCCGGGCTTGGGAGAGCGAGATGGCGCGATGGCGCGCGCCCCAGCGCAACTGCGACCGCCCAACTAACCTTGATCTTTTTTGTTCTCCACCGTTTTCGAAGGCTGCGTTTGCGCGACTTCCTTGATAACGCGGCTCTTCTGTGGCTTCCCGGAAGTATTCTTCTGCGCGTCCGGTTGTTTGCTTTTATTTTCCTTTTCCGATTGCTTCTCGCGCTTTTTTGCTTCCTTCTCCTGCTCGCGCACTTTCAGTACCTCCAACGGGTCCTCATCTTCGGCGAGGGCGAGCAAGAATTTATTGGTCACGGTGATGCTGTACGTGTTTTCCATGTTGTTGTTTCGGTGTGTCGCGTTAAACGGCGAGGTTACGCGTGAATTTCTTGGCTACACGAGCCTTCGGAGAGAAGAAACATTCGAATCAAATATGGCCGACGCAAGAAAAAGTTTCACCACGAGGTTCGACGTACTTCGACAAAGTAAAGCGACTCGTCAGTTGCGGAGTAGTTAGAGTCATGCGCGATGCGCGCGACTTTGCAACAGAGCTCTGATTGGTTGGTTTCATTCAAAGAGGCGGATTTTTGCAAAGCTAACAGTACCCGAACCGGCATGCTCGCGGCATCTGTAGTTCGCGCAGTTAACCACATCGGAAGTTACAATGCGACATCTGGAGGTCTATTCTTTGAATGCTT
>JABFPN010005806.1:0-12481 GCA_022817305.1 Leptoteleia sp. ZL-2020
GGGGACAGTCCTCAAAACTACCAAATGTCCTCAAAACTGCCAGTAAACAAGTCAATAAAATGGCGATTTGGTCTCAAAACTGCCATTAGAATAATATATATATATATATATATATATATATATATATAACACTATACAACTATTACAATGTTAAACTTTAACCAACTCCCTTTTTTTACCCCCACCCTTTGAATATTAAACTTCAACGTTTTCTGTGATTTCACATTTTCGCACCAAGTACTCAGTACGAAGCATTAATAAACTTTTAGCAACTCGTTACGAATTTTAACGTAATTTCAACGTTCGCATCAATGTTAATTCAACCTTAAAATCAACAGGAGTGTTCCTTTAAGGTTACCTTATATCCGCGAATAAGCATGTAATTAACGTCAGAGTTATTATAGAGTGGAGTAATTTTTTAAGAAGCTTTCTGCCCGGGGTATATACCTTCCCGAACATAATTCCGTAATGGAATTACACAAGACATTTTAAAACCCTCCTCACAATGCACATTTCGCAGTATAATTTACGAAACGCGTTTCTTAACATAATATCTGTTAAACACTCATTTCTTTTTAAGCAAATAAATAACCCGGTAAATTATTAATTAAACAGTAAAGTTATTTTTTCTTTTTTTTGCAAAATTTAAAACTTTGAACGTAAAACGTAATGAATTAAAAATGAAGAAAATTTGCTTGATTAAACGTTAACTTTTTTTGTAATAAAAGCCATCAGTTTGAAAGAAATTTTATTACATTAATATTCCACTCAGTTATATTAAATGGCATAAGTATTATTCGAAAATTTACCATGCTTTAATGTATTCTTGGTAACCTGTATGTAATCCGTATTATAGATATTCCCTCGGGCAATGGTATAATTGAAAGTCAATTAATGTTCAAATAGAATAACCTTCTGATAACCAAGATTACCACCCTTGTGGAAAAAAATGCTGAAAAATGTTGAAAAACACTGAAAGAACTGCTAAGATTGGGAATTTTCAGCATTTTTTCTCCCAAGGGCAGGAACAACCGTCAAAGTTACAATGGAATCGAAGTATAAAACGCTTTTTAACATTAAAAATGTAAACAAGAATTGTTTGTAAACACGCGGAAGGTCAAGTTAGCAAAATAAAAACAATAACAATGTTTGTTATTGTAATAGTTTACATTTGTTAAGTAGCCCTTTGTGCACTTAAAAACAAAAGAAAAGAAATTTTTATTTAAAATTTGCATTTTGACAGCATGGCGTTGAAAAATATTTTCAAAACACAGATAGTAAACAATATTTGTTTTTATTTTACATTTATTCCATTAATTTGACCTTCCAAATATTTACAAACATTGTTTTTTGTATGCTCAAGATTAAAAACGTTGCATTCTAATCTACTTATAAACTTTTCTAATCTAATTATAAACAAAATGGGGAAAAAACATTTACAAAAATATTAATGGAAAATAAAACGTTTATTGGACATTTCATTGAACGTTTAATAAACGTTTTATCGCAATTTTACTCAACAAAGATAATATATAAATGAAAATATCTTTAATTAAATGAAACTCTGTATACACCAACAATACTTTGAACTTTAACCCGTCATATTAACTTCTCAAAGTCACTTAATTCAGGGGTGGGGGGGGGAAGGGGAAAAGTAATCCCTAATACTGCGAAACTCATCCTTCTCTTTCCCTGAATTACACCATCAATATTATATCAAACACATTCCGCATCTTTTTTTTGCCGTTACGGGTCTGCCAATTCCAGAGAAAATTCCCCTCCCTTGCGTAGAAATCAATCGGGAACCATTAACGCCAGCCCCGAATTTGAAACTAAAAATAAACCTCGAATCTTTTCGCACCCTGAACCAACAAAATCTAATATTTCTAAGGTGATATTTTAATTTAACTTCCCAATAACCCGGGTATTATGGTAGAATTATATGACAAGTTGAATGGATGTTCAAAGAACGTTTAAGCAACGTTTATACCCTAGTAGAAATGACGTATATATAACATATATAGTCTCGGTTCTCAGATCAAACTATATTCCGCCAGTTTCTATAGAAGGCCATATTCCTATATGCCCCATATATGGTCCATATATGTTTCGTATCTGTTCCATATATGTTCCATATCTGTTCCACATATGGTCCATATATGTTTCGTAACTGTGCCACATATGACTCATATATGTTCCATATCTGTTCCAGAAATGCTCCATATATGTCTCGTATATGTTCCATCCGTTTCATATATGTTCCATACATGTTCCATGCATTCCATATATGACCCATATATGTTCCATTCATTCTGTATATTACCCATATATGTTCCATTTGTTTCATATAGACCCCATATATGTTCCATGTGTTCCATATAGACCTCATATATGTTTCATATGTGTTCCATATATTCCCTATATATGTTTCACACGTGTTCCATATATGCCCCATATGTTCCATATATGCCTCATATGTTCCATATATTCCCTATATATGTTTCACACGTGTTCCATATATGGTCTATATGTTCCATGTGTTCCATATATGGCCTATATTTTCCATGTGTTCCATATATGCCCCATATGTTCCCTATATATGTTTCACACGTGTTCCATATATGGCCTATATGTTCCATGTGTTCCATATATGCCCTATATATGTCGCATATACTCGATATATATTTCGCCATATCCAAACCCTAAAGAAGTTATACTTCAAACCGTTTCGTCCAAAGAGCAGACCCAACTTCTTTTTTATTTCATACCACTCGTAAACTATGAAAGCCTTGCCTCGTTCCCCTTTAACCTTTGTAAAGTAAACTTTTTTGCCTGACGTTTAATATACGTTAACGTCCCAAAACTGCGAGAAATTGCAGCGACGTAATATTTTCTAAGATCATCCGCGGCGCGCTTGTGCATTACATTTACTATTATTATAGGCGCTGGGAGGCTTGCGGAAGATACAAACCGCGGGAGTTGCATGCCGTGAGCGCAACGGTAATGCGATATTAGACGAGCCATTAGTGATAAAACAATTTAATAGCTTTTTAGTTAAGTACGAAACTCGATGCACCGCGCGCCACTACCAAGCTCCACTTCTGCACGAAAATAGTACTAAGGAAATCGTTCTTTCGCGTAGACCGACGTGGAAAGACAAGCAGCGCAGCGTGCAATTTATACTTCGATTCCATTGGAGGGGAAATTTATTATTAATTGCTGTTATATCTTCGTAATAACTCGGAGTTATAATGATAATGTATATGCATACACAGTTTCCAGAGTTAATAAAAAAATGTAATGGAAATTTTCCAATAAACTTCTCTTAATGTAACAATAACGTTGTTTTGACGTGAAATCAACGTTAATTATATATATAAAAGTTGAATTAAATATAAAAGAACTTCATCAAGTTTAATTATATATATATATATAACCATATCACGAAAATTAACCATATAACTTTTTTCTCAGTGTAGGTTTAATTTTGTTTCAAAGTGCACTGAGAAAAAAGTTTTCAAAATTACCATTACTTCTGACTGGTTGGAAGGATATTGTTTATAATGTCTACTATTTTGCCATACCATTGCAGCAAAATTTTATGTATAATATAGTAAAATGTTATATTCAGTATGGTAATAATTACCATAAATCGTGGAAACTGCAAGATTATATTAAAGTTTTTACTATATCATATAAAAAATATTATTATGTTGGTATAGTAGTAATTGTATAAACGTCATACACTGAGAGAAATATTATGGAAAAATTCCAATAATCTCTAGTAAACGAACCATATTGAGCAGATTTTCATTTTTTTTTTCAAAGTTTAGATTAATTTTTACCATAGTTATTACAATGGTAATAACTATACAGTTTTAAATTGTTTGTACTATAACTATGGTAAAAATTAATCATCAATCATCAGAGCAAATATTTGTAGTTTATCATTAGTACACTGTAAAAAAATATTTGAGTGATTCCAACTCCGAGTTAATGAAGGCATTCTTGAAGCAACCATATTCGAGTTAAATCTCCCATATTTATATAGTTGAATTTACTCGATATTCAAATTGAATAATTCATGTTTAAATTTTAAGTTTTAACTCAATGTTAATATATGTACTTACTGAGTTCAAATCCTAGCTAAGGCGAGATTATGAAAAGATTTTTTTATAACATTAATAAATAAAATATTTTTCTTTGCCAAGTATACATAGAGAGATATTATACAAAAGATATTTTATTTGTTATTAATAAAATGAGCTTTATCAAATTATAAATAAGTTGGAAGTATGTGACTCAGAAAACGACATGATTGAACTCATCAAAAAAATGACTAATGTTATTAATAATATATTAATGTTGTTACTAATTTTGTGACTAACGTGTTCAGGAATTTAATATTGCTTTCTATAAATAGAACAGTTCATTCACTTTATCTTCTCATATACATTTTATTATACGTATATATAATTTTATATATAAAAATGTTTGTTAAAATTTTCTGAACATAATATCAACGTGCATACATTTTAAATAAATTGATTTAAGGAATTTTAATCATTTAGTTTACTATATAATGATATACTGTCAGTATAAGGCTAAAATTTTTATTAAAAATTCATGTTTTTTTTATTATAAGCTTCTAAATCTTCAAGTGTAATTATTTTTTAAGAATATTAAAGAGTGATCATAATGTTTGTAACGAAACGTTATAATTTCTATATTATTTATTTAATAAATAATAATTCATGAATGTAGTTAGCGTTCCATGACAAAAACAAGGCCACGTGGCATTTTAATTATAATTATTTTAAAAAAAATGTTGGTAATTATTACACGGAGAGAAAAGATTAATAAAAATTACTGACATTATTGGTAAACTGGTCATATACTTGCAAGAACTGAAAAATTACTATACTAAGTTAGTAAAAAGTGTCAGCTTTCTAAGAATCATTTCCAACAAATTGATATGTTTTACTAACTTAAGATAGTAATTTTTCAAGTTTTGCCAATATATAACCAGTTTACTAAGAATGTCAGTAAATTTTATAAATCTTTTCTCTCCGTGTACCACAAAGAGATGGTTCAATTCATCTTGATTATTTTAATTAATCTTTTTCTAAGTGCAAGAAAAAGTTTAGTAGCAAAAAGTACTTTTTTTGAATTTAAAAAAACGTTTTATTTATTTTCTAGTAAAGAAAAGTACTGTTTGGCATTAGCGTTACCCAGGGCACACCACGTGGAGGTAGCCAAATCAGATTTTGTGCCCCATTTGGCCCTGTGAAGGGCCGATTTTTTCCAGTTTAATTTAAGTTGTATTGCTTCCCTGTTGGCGCAGAAGTTGTTCTACCTTCCGCTTTTTCCGGTTAAGATTTTCTAAATTTTTTTTCATTTCCTGGATTTTGGCTTGTACCAGGAAATATTTTTTGTAATTAACCGCGGAATCCGGGTGCAATAAAACTTTAATCAACTGGTTATGGAAAGGTTTTGCGTGTTTGTTAATCAAAACCTCTCCTTTTACAAACATTTCGTTATCTTTCATTGTGACTATTGTCAGAAAGGTTACGAAAATATGAAACAAACTGTCCACAGTTTGGTATATTTATACCTTGCCTAGGGGTACCTGGACTCACGCTATTGGCCGGTCAAAAGTAGTGGGGGTTACAATAATATGAAAAGATATAATAGGAAGACAATTATTATTCATCAGAAGAATTGACTAATGTCATTAAAAGTATATTAATGTTGTTATTAAGTTTTAAACTTAACGTGTTCAAGAATTTATTATTGCTTTCTATAAATAGAGCAGGTAATTAACCTTATAGTTTTTAAATAAACAAAGTTTATCTTCTCATATACATTTTATTATACGTATATATAATTTTATTTATAAATATATTTTAAATAAATTGAGTTTTAGTTAACTTTGATAATTTTCAAAAAGCAAAATGTAAATAAACTTTGTTTTTGTTTTCTATTTCCATCCAGTTTCATGACCTTTGGATGTAAACAAATAATATTTTTGTTTTTATTTCTTTAATTCTACCTTCCAAATATATACAAACTCAAATGAAAAAAACGTTTCGTTCTTCAGCTCCATCTATATATATTATACTATATACAATATACTAAATTTTTTATATAACAAATCCAAATGCACGTTCTCCAAAATTACACGTTCAAATTTATGGACTTAACTATTTCTTTTATTGCAACAATTTAATTTAAATTGAAATGTTACCATTACATTAAATTAAACAATGCAGTTTTATTTATAACATCAAATTCGACCGAGTTTTAGTTAACTTTGATAATTCTGGGACGAATTGGTGCGATTCATTGGACATGGGACAAACATAGAAAGAAAGCCACACTGAGAAAAAAGATACATCACAAATTACTATTTTTTGTATCAATTTGAGGATATATTGGAAAAGTAATTATTTTTACTGTTAATAATAGTAAAATTTAAAAGTCATGTAGTAAATATTAGTAGAAAAGTACTACAAATTGCTTTGATAATTATCATTTTTACTATTTTTAATAGTAAAATTTTTCACTCTTCAGAGATATCCTCAAATGAATATAAATTGTTTTCAATTTGACTATTACTTTTTTCTCAGTGCAGGCATTATTATTATCATTATTATTATCATTTTTTTGATTATTTGTTTATCTTCTTTTTTAATCTAAAAACGTTCGAATCAAGTTGATAAAAGGTTTGCTACCGTGACTCGAACAAAGCGTCCATCTTCGGCTAAAACGGACGCTTTGAATATGTAAAAGCTGGATTACATATGCAAATGCGACGGCGTTATAACGTTGCCTCTCGTTCGTTGATCCGTAGTATTTGAGTACGTTTGAATGCCTATTTCACAGTCATTCATCTGCTCTACATCGGCTTCATTATATCAAGTACAACGACAAAAGTCATTGCGTTAATATTCTTCGGTAATAATTATACAAAATTATATGTGATTGGAGGAGTGAAACGTTTACAAAATGCAAAATATATAACGGACCTCATTTGTTAAGGTTTTTATTATGAAAAACGTTTTAGTCTTCATTTGCATAAAAATTATTCGTTTGCAATGTTAAACGAACCTAGTAAAAATGAAACGTATATGGTTCGTATATGATCCATATGTTTTAACAATTTCATGTAATAAAATAGAAAATTTATATATGGTAATATGCGGCCATATATGGGTGATATATGGTAATAATTGTTCGTATAAAAATCAATGTATGTGTCACATATATGTTATGTATATGGCAAACACATATACCTATGAAAAAATTTTATATAGGTGGCACATATACCGCATATATGCCACATATATGGCTGATTATATGGCTGATTATATGGCTGCATATATGCCACATATATGGCTGATTATATACAACATATATGCCACATATATAGCTGATTATATGGCTGCATATATGCCACATATATGGCTGATTATATACAACATATATGCCACATATATGGCTGATTATATGGCTGCATATATGCCACATATATGGCTGATTATATACCACATACATGCCACATATATGGCTGCTTTTGTGCCACATATATGCCACATATATGTCGCATATATATCGCATATATGTTGGCATATGTGGCAACCTATATAAATTTTTTTATGAGAATAATATATATGGATGAAGAAAGAACATATAAATTTTTTGTATTTTCTTATATGAAATTGTTAACACAAATATAGACCATATATATTTCATTTTTACTAGCAAATCTTTAAAAAAAAAGTTTGTTTAGTTTAATTTAACGTCAGTATTTTTTAATCTAATCTAATTTTTTTTCAATTTTTTATTGCCTTTCTAATACCAATTGTTAAATAATTTTATAAAAATATTAACATAACGAACGAAATTTCAATAATAATTTTAATCTTCAAGAATTTTTAATCTTCACTTTTTTTTGAATATTTATATTATTAATGAATCAGTTTTTTTGTTTGCGATATAAATAAAATTTGTTTAGCGCAATCAAATCGACGATTGCGCGTTTACAAGTGTACACATTGTACGAAATATAAACGACCCCAATGCAATAATAGGCGAATAATTGTAATCGCAGTGAAATCCCGTCATTAATTCGTTTGTTTCAGTCAAATTGTATTTTCCCCGCTCTTTCCCGTAATACGTTCGTTATGTGATTGGGCTTAATTGTTGTTTAAGTTGAAGCAGACCCCTTTATGTTGAATATCCAATTTGTGGAAACGCTTTTATTACAATAGGTTTAGTTTAAATATAAACCAATTTACAGTTATCTCTCAAGAATTTTAAACGCCGACTTGTGTGCATTATTCTCACGTTTTGCCCATACATCAACAAATTTTAATCACTTGCACATAAAAAATGTTCAATATTATTATCAATAATTATCTTTCCAGACGTACAACGTATACATATTATTGCAATCATTTAAATTCCCTTCAATTTTACACTCGACTCTCATTTTATCTGCATTATTTTACTACAAAGTTGATAAAAATAAAAAAAGAACGGTTCAAAAGTCGCGCGTCAACATTGAACGAGTGTAACAGCGCCCCTAGTGGAGTTAATCGTAATCATTACCCCCACTCCGCGCTCTCGGAGCGCGGCGTCACCAGTACGGTACCGCAGCGTTACCAGTTTGGGGCTCGGTAGCTCCCAGACCGCTTTCTCGTACGAAAAGGCCGAAAAAATGAGGATCGAGCGTAATAATAATACTAATAATACATGTATAACATAAAATAGGAACGATAAAAGAGATATATAAAATAAAAAAGGATGTAAAAAAAGTAATAAAGCAAACAAAGCCAATGGCTGATTTGCTCGTTGTACTCCAAACGCCCGGATCTCATTCGCATATTGCTTGCATTATCGCGCATCATCCCATGAGCAGACGTGGACGCCATCTACCAGGTGCTGAAGCAGGCTGGTGAGATTCGTGGAAATTCGGCCAATTCACCGCCTACGCCTCCCACAGCAGATCATCCCTCTTCCGGTGGAGCGCTTGCGTCGGCGAGGGCCTCTTCCCACCCTTGTTCCTCGTCCACTTCTGGTAAGGCTGTCGCCTTCGACCCCCCTTTTTGGGTCGCCTATCCCCCTCTTACTGTATCTGTCTCTTTGTATCTTGCTGTCTTTCTGTCTTTCTCCCGCTACCCCTCATTTACGTTACGAAAAAAAAGGAAGGAAAGTGAAAGAATGGGAGGGGGGAAGAAAAAAAGTAAGAGAAGTACAATCGAATCGATTGAAGGGTGGGGGGGGGGACTTCTGAACGAAAGTAGCTTTTGTTTTCGTGACGTAAACAGGCTTAAAGCGCCGCGACACATCCATGCGATGATCTCGGGGACACAGCTGTTCCATTCATTATCACGCCCCCCACCCCCTTCCCGACCCCCCTTCCACTACCCTACCCTACTCTCCTGGCGAAAGAAGTTGACGCAAATTCGTCGCTACGCTGAAAAATGGATTCCGAAGGAAGGGTTCTATTAATAAATAATGAAAGTAGACACTTTGTGATCGGTGCAAAGAATAAGAAAACATTGTTTTTAATACAATAAATGTGTAAATGTATTGTAGATTTGATATTGGAATTTTTAGTTAACAAGTTCAATCCCTGTAAGAGTTATATTAATGCCGCGTATGTGTGACATATATAGCATATACTATGTAAAAATCAACATATATGTAACATATATGTCGCATGTATGTTGTATCACGTGAAAATCAGCATATATGTAACATATATGTCGCATGTATGGTGTATCACGTGAAAATCAACATATATGTAACATATATATGGCATATATGTTATATCACGTAAAAATCAACATATATGTAACATATATATGTGGCATATATGTTGTATCACGTAAAAATCAACATATATGTCGCACATATACATTTTTACCTGGCATATGTGACCATATATGTAATCTATATATGTAATATATGTGGCAAACATATATGGGACGTATGTACAACATGTATCTGCCATATATGTCGCATATATAAAATTTTACCTCGAATATGTGACCACATACATAACATATATATATATATATCATATGTGGCAAACATATATAGTATCTGTCCGCCATATATGTTATATTTGTGTATATCTGCCATATATATGCCGTATACATATATGGGACATATTTGCAACATATATGGCATATATATGGCCACCTTATGTAAGCATATATGCGGCATAATTGTGGCCATATACATAACACATATGCACCACACATGTAACATATATGGCAAACATATATATGCCTTATGTGCAACATATATCGCATATATAAACTTTTATATAGTTTATGGAAATGTAAATTTTTTGAAATTTGAAATTGTTATTTTTAGTTCTGAATTTCAATCTCTCAATCAAAGTTAACAAAAAAATAGAAATTATTGAATTAGATTGCAACAATAGTACAGAGTTAGAAGGGCAGTTTTCGCAGTGCTGTTGTGAATTCGGAATTATACATTTTTCAGTCGTACCATTCATTAATAATGCAATACACATTTTTAGTTATTAGAGTAGTGACATGAGAGGTCTCTTTCATCACAGTAAGTTGTGCCTTGTACTCCTTGAAAATGCATTTTTACATTCAGGTTGTGTCGGGAAAAGTGGTAACAATGATTTAGCTTCGCTTAAACTTTCACTTTGATTTACTTTGCTGATACCTTTATACTTTTTCTTTCATTTACTTCAAAGTAATAACCTGAACGAAAATCATTTTCCATACTTGCAACACGATTTCCAGTTGACAATGACCCAGAGAATGACCGCAACGTGACCAAGATTCAGAATCAGCTTATCATTGTTCAAGGCAAAGGGGGATAAACAATTTTTCATGGACCGTAGTATTCCTAACTGGCAGACTAAATGCAAAACAAAAAAAGATATCAAAAGCAGTGCATCCAAACGCATAAATATGGCATGATAATTACGTGAATGTATTAACCCCAATTAAACTGTAATTCGATGTTCATAATGTTCTATACTAATCGACAGGGTATCAATATCATATTTAAAAGCCAAATCCTCCAAACATCGCTCTAACATTTCAGATATTTGCAAACAAAAATCATACAGACCACCGATAATGTCACATCCGTCTCAGGTAAAAATTTATATATGTGACGTATGTGCATATATAAAGGGCATATACCCTATATATATAACATATTTGTGACATATATGTTGATTTTTAGATGGTACAACATATATGCCATATATATTTTAACATATATGGGATAGTTATCCGGTGTGTGACATATATGTCACATATATGCTTCATATATGTTGCATATGTACCCGATAGGTAACATACATGACATGTATGTTGATTTTTACATGCCGCAACATATATACCATATATATTTTAACATATATGGAATATTTATCCGGTCCGAATCATATATGTGACATATATATCACATATATGTTCCATATATGTTGCATATGTACCCGATATGTAACATAAATGACATGTATGTTGATTTTTACATGGCACAGCATATATGCCATATATATTTTAACATATATGGGATACTTATCCGATTTAAATCATATATGTGACATATATGTCACATATATGCTCTGTGATATGTGGCATATGTACCTAATATGTAACATATATGACATGTATGTTGATTTCTACATGCCACAGCATATATGCCATATATATTTTAACATATATGGGATATTTATCCGGTCCAAATCATATATGTGACATATATATCACATATATGTTACATATACGACATGTATGTTGATTTTTACATGGTACAGCATATATGGGATACTTATTCCTATGTGTCCCATATATATATATACAGTATATGCGACATATACGTGGATTTTTACATGGTACCACATACTTGTGACATATATGTCAACATACACGCCACATATATGTTGGTTTTTACATGGGATCGGATCAAAATTCTGCACCCAACCAAAACTTCATAAAAGTGGCTCGAATCATGCAAAGCTTACAAAAAAAATTTAATGCAAACAAAAAGTAACATTCAATAAACTAAAGGAGAAAAAGAGAAAAAATGAAGGCTTGGAGTGTATTAAGCAATGAATGAGCAAAAGAAAGAAATAAGAATGATGGAAAGAAGTGAAGAGAGTGGCGTCATTATCGTTTGCACGATTCAATTGAACAGGACGTGGTAGCGGTGGATCCACTTCCGGTACGAGACCCTTCGGACAGCCCCTGGTATTGATGGCCCCCGAACCGTCGCCACCGCCACCTACCCAAACGTCGTCGGCGCAACAAAAACGCAACAAGCGACGATGACGTCTCGCCGTTCGATTTTTCTCTTAAATCAATCGGTCGATGTGGAAACGGCGGCGACCCTTTTTTTCCTTCGTCAACTTTTTTAACGTTGACAGTGTTGTATTTTTCCTTTTTTTTTTTTTTTTTTTTTTTTTTTTTTTTTT
>JABFPN010005807.1:0-12477 GCA_022817305.1 Leptoteleia sp. ZL-2020
CTCTCCACGGTCCGTGCTCCCCTTTATAAGCCGAAGCATTTTGGCAGCTCGACACCAGTTCATCGGCAGACTCCGAGGCGTGCAAAGCCTGAGAGATATAACCGACTGACCAGAAGCCATCGACCACTGAGGACGGGACGACTACCACGGATTGGGAATCCGGAACTTTTGTTTATAACGGCAAGCCGCCGTAGGATTTATTTAGTGCCAGAGACATCAGGGGAGAGCTGCATCTCGGGGGATTGTTTGCATCAAACTTTGTATCCTTCCCCTCCAGTAGAGCGCGAGGATTGTCGGTAACGGCGCCCGCTCTACTGCGAGTTCTATTCTTTCTGTTTACACCAAATACCTACAACGACGGAGGACCCTAACGCTCCGCGTTCTCCCCCCCGACACTCCCGACGCGAACGTCGCAAATTTAAGCGCCGACGACCACGCGAACGGTGCTCCGTCCTGCAATATCGCGACCGTCGACTCGAAGACGAACTCACGGAACTCGCGGAACAGCTACGAGTCCCCAGTCCTCCCCCGTTAACGGACGAGCTTCAGCGCGAGATCCTCGAAACCGCGAACGAACCTCTGCCCCCTCGTACCACAGTCGCGAACCCCAAGCCGGACAACGCGATCGACCCGCTCGAACGGAACACCTCGCGTAAACCAACGCGATCCCGATTACCGGATCCAAAAATAAGCACCCCTCGGGAACCGCGTCGTCGAACAAAAATCCGACCCGCGACCAACTACCTCCCGTACCTTCCCCAGACTTAAAACAATCACAACATGCGCTTCTCAGCGCTAACGCACCGGCCCTTTTCAGGGCCACCCAAGAAATCCAAAAGAATATATTATATTACGCCACTCCAAATCGACGTAACCACATCTCGCCGGAGAGATCGGCTTACGTCAACTCTTACTTGTGCGCATCAATAAACCATTTTTTCCCCATTTCCGTGCCAATTGTCTACTTTAAACCAATTTATTTAATGAAACGGAAAGAGAGCGAGGAGTGCGCAAAAAAATTTGCGAATGTTTGCATTTGCCGGGAGTGTATTTGTTGAACGGGGCAAGTTAACGTGGCAAACGGTTGATTAAGAGCGTGCAGCATATCATTATTATATACCCATGTAAGAAATCCAACGGTCACCCGTAGGTAACGAACGGGCCAAGCTTGGCATGATGGTGACTGATGACGGTAAAATTCTATCGTGGCCCAACTCTAGGCCGACCGTTTGGTAACCATTGGCCATGGTTGGCCCAAGGGATACATTTCCGTCGACTTATATAACATACAACATCGAAACCAATTGTATTCCAATTTTCACATAACCATTAGTCCATGATTAGTTCAACACATGAATTGATTTTTTTCACTCCGGATTGTATGTAATAATAAATATAAACAATTTTTAGTTATTAATTAATATCTATCATTTTGAAATTTCATGAATTGAATGAACTTTCACTGAATTGATCTTTTTATCATAATGATTGGTAGCCAATACTGGGCCATTTATGAGCCAATTGCCTAGCCGACGCTTGGTGAAACGATTGGGCCACGTGATAATGGTGTTTCATACCGATTAGTAGCCGACCGTTGGCAGCCGACGGTAAGCCAACGGTTGCCAAAATTGGGCCAGTATTGGGCCATTGGTCTATTTCTACATGGGTAGTTATTTCTTAACTAACATACATAGTTATTTCTTAACTAACGAGAATGCGCGTGACGCATGCGCCGAAATTAGCGGAGTGGTTAAAAAATGACGGAGAGAGTAATCGGCACTCTCCCGTTGCCGCCTCTGCGAGGCTCTCTCGAGGTCCAGGCGCGACCTGAGGGCGAGTATTTTAAATATTCCGTGCACGACAGTGCCATCAGTTTTTCTCAACATCGATTGGGGGCTTGACGAATATTTCCGAGAAGAGCCCACAGCAAGAGCCCTCGAAAAACGGTCCTTTTCCTCGCACCAAATTAGCATAACACGTTGTATAATTGTCGCGTAAATAACGATATTCAGGTGAGAAGCAGAAATCGATTAAGATTATAGTTCGGGCAAAGGTGTAAAGAAGTTGGGCTTTAATGATTCCTTTCAATAATCTGAAAAGAGAGAGTAATAAATTCTAGCGTTATTTCTACCCCCCCCCCCCCCCCACTCCCTCCATTCAATTGGATACAATTAAGGAATTCATAAAAAACAAAAAGAGGAACGAAATAAATTTTAAAAATATACATTTTGCCACTGAAGTGAATGAAATAAAAAGCAGTAGAGACCTATGTAAAAAGTTTAATGATTATGTATTGAAAGCATAGAAAGTATTGTGAAAATTCGGGACGAAATTAACGTCTATAATAATTTATTTCATTTATTTCATTTTGACACGTAGAATTTTCGAAAATTTTGACGAAATCAATATGGATGAATTGAGTAAATTAGTGAAAAATTTGGATAAAAATAAAAAGTCGATTGACGGAATAAACTATCGTATTTTAAATGATATGATTGATTTAAATGCTAATATAGTGAGTGATTTCTGTCCTATTAACCAGCTGGCGAAGTACGAGAACATTTTAGAATTTATCGTAAAAAGGCAGCTGGAAGATTTTATTGACGAAAATGACATTTTAATAAATGAACAAGCAGGTTTTAGAAGAGGATTTCATGCGAAACTGCGCTGCTGCTGCTGTAAGATAATTGGACGACAACTATTAGCTAAAAGAAATATGTTGGAATATTATTTATTGATTACAAGCGAGCATTTGACAGAAATTTATTGATAAACAAATTATAATTATATGGGATTCGGAGTAACGTTTTAAAATGGAACATCCATAAATGGAGTTACGTCTGGCGAACGCGAAATAAAGTACAGTGTTCCACAGGGCTCGGTTTTGGGTCCTATACTTTTCATATTATATATCAACGACTTAAAACAATTTTTGTGCCAGCATTTTGAAATCCACCTGTTTGCGGATGACACGGCGTTGTTTGTCGCTGATAGGAATATGGAAATAATAGAACAAAAATTAAATACGGTTATCTCTCTGCTCGATAACTGGATCGGCAATAATACCATGTTTTTGAATGTTATAACTCCCTTTATAATTATATAATTATAATTCTCAATAAAGTCTCTTTATAAAGAGACGAATTATATTATTTTTAATAATGACCAATTAAAAATGGATAGGGTTTTGACGCATAAATATAGAAATATAACGATCGACAGAGTATGTGAAATAAAATATTTGGGGGTATATTTGAACAAGCGTCTTAAATTCAAGAAGCATATTTCGTATATGGAGGGCAAATTTGGAGCTAAACTGGGTCTCTTGAATAGAGTGGGCAACCTTGTTGGACCCTATACAAGGGACTTAATTTATAAAACAATGATAGAGCCACATATGGAATATTGCTCGACAGTACTCCTGTACGCCAATCAGGAGAAAGTAGAGAGATTCCAGAAATTACAAAATCGGGCAATGCGGATAATATTACATTGTGATATATACATGCCGGTGCGGAATATGAGAAACGCCTCAAATTGTTTTAAGATTGACGAGCGAATAAAGCGAAACGTAATGACAATGGTCGAGGCAAAGTAACCATTTTGTTTTGCCTTAAAAAAGGACATTGGGGGCCCAAAAAGTCTATTATATTTAGGTATTAATTTATTTAACAATTTACCCGACGAATTGCAGAGCGCTATTAATGTAAATAATTAAAAAAAAAACACGACGAGTATTTAGAACGACTGAGAGAGATATAATTTATTTATTAATATGTTGCAAATTTATATATTTATTATATATTTTAAATCTCTTGTCTTATTGTTTGCACATGTTGTCTTTAAATTATTTTTGTGCTGTCCCTAATTTATTTTATTTATGTATTATATTAATTGTATTTATTTATCGTAATATTTATTCTATGAATTATAAAACCCGCGTAAGTGTCTGATGGACCACAATAGGTTGTACAATTTATATTTTATAAAAACAATTTGTTGTATATATTATTTATTTTTTTTATATGTAGAACTAGCTGAGAAAGCTATATCATCTCTAACTATCTATCTATATCTCTCCCTCCATTCCTACCACCCTCTCTCTTCCCACCTTTTTATATGTTGACATGGTTATGGAATGATAAAAATAAAAACGTGTTATAAACGCAAAAATAATTTTATATTATTTAAGCATGTTGCAAAACATACATGTTTCATGTGCTGTATGTACCACTCGAAAATCTATTTTCGCTGAGAATCGAACTTATGACCTATACCCTAACACTACACTAACGCAGGTACCTAACACGCACGGCTATTACGCATCGCTGGGATGAGAAGTCAATTCTTCCAAGATATAAAGCCATTTAAAATATTGTTAACCGCGGGAAATTCAAAGTTAAATTGTCTTCAAAGTTCTTATATCATCTATGATTTTATATATTAATTCGTGGAGTAAATTGAACTCCATGAATACTTCTTTTAATTACGTATTAGTTTAATTTACCAAATGAAGGTTATTGTTATTACGTTAAACGCATATTATGAATGAAATGACTCGCGGAGTAAAATGAACTCCACGAATATTTATTTCAACCAACTTTTCAATTATGTTCACCAACTAACGTATTTGAATGTATTCAAGACATAGTGTAAATCAAGTACCTCGCGGAGTAAATTCAACTCCACGAATACTTGTTTGAATCGTTTTTTCAGTTAATTCTAATAACTGATGGCAAATCCAATATGGGGTAGATTCTACCTATTACATTCATTCCGATCAAACTAATCTCACTTGACGTTACTGAATATATTTTAACTCCACGGTGGAGTGAATTGTTATCCGAATATTTTTTTCAGTGCATGAACCAACAAAGTTAGTAATATAAAGAAGTATTAACCTAATTATCAAGGACGTATATTTTCAGTGTGAAAAGATGCTAAAGCGATCAAACTACAATATTACAAAAAATAGAACAATTTGCTCACTTTATCCCATTTCATTCTGTTTGTAATATGGCACATGACAGAAGTGGGACTAATATAAATGCACACGGAATAATTATTTGTTGGAGAGTACACAAAACGCGTGATGTATGTGAGTAATATGTACGACAGGAAACCAAAGGAGATATATATGACGCAGGAAGTAATCGGCTGCCACTCAATGCTAATTTCGACAAGGGAAGCACTTAAAATATTTAATCACAGTCCGAAATTTAAATCGGTCTATCACATAGGGACTCGGGAACCTAGATTTGTAATGATAGTTGTTCCTCACCAAATTCACATCTAAATTCCAGGGCGCTGTTATGAAGTGGCTAAGCAAAATGAAAGATTCTGGCACGACTAAAACGCGAATCGAAAGTTTCAGTCAAAAAAACTTCAATAATCGACCAATAGATTTATATTTCAGTTGGTTTATAATTTTAAATGAAAGATAATGTTTTTTTATATTACTCCAGCGGATTATATTTCAGAAAAATTGCGGAATTTTCTTCTAGTGATAAATGTTATTATTGATGATTCCTGGCTCAAAAATATTTCGTCATTAAATTATGTATTTTTTTTAGTCGACAATATTTTTAAGCTTCACGCCACATCGTACAGCTTGTCCGAAGTTTATTACCAAGATTTTTTTTAGCTTTTATTGAATAAAATCACTAAGGCCGAGATAAGACCGTCGAGCGTAGAGCAACGGGTTGCACACAATTGGGGCAACCTGCCTCGAGCCCTTGCGAAATGAAAGTTTCTCCGCGGATCATTTATGTGTATAAATAAATCTCCCTCTTGACTTGAATATTGACTACAATATTATTGATGAAAAAAAAGACAAGCCATTTTGCGGCATAGCTCATTGCGATAAAATATAAAAATAATGATCCATTGACAAATGTCATTGCAAACATCGTGGTTGCCGAATCATGACATAGAAGCGGTGATTAGCTACACGAAGAGAAAAGAATATTAAAAATTAGAAACCAGGGTTTAAAAATGTTATGAAACCAAATTCAAATTTTTGGCAAACTATCTATTTTATATTTTGTCTCATAGATGCCGCTATTCAGTGTCATAACTTATTGCCTATGTCGTTCATAAACCAATTATTAAACTGTTTACTAAAATTTAATAAACAGATTGTTTAGTTGTACGAAATTACATAGAATTACTATATTAAAAAAACTAATTTAAAAAATATTATTTATTTCGTTTCCCGTATAATGAGATTCTGTAAGTATAATGCAAAATGAGTAAACTTTTTATTAAAAATTTATAATTTTTTCTCTCAGTTTAGAGGAGTACTTTTATTTGAGAAAAGATAATAATTGGTATACAAAGCGGCGCTTAGTCTTTTCATCACATTAGGAATTTGAAGACTCGAGTCCGCAACCGTTCCCTCTCTCGAATTATTATAAATATTTGCCGGCGATACCGATTAGGATGCAGATCCCAGGTTGGCGTTTCTAAATCAAAATGGCAAAATTGTCCCATGAATCTCGGCGTCACGAAAGCACGCCGACTCTGTCCCTCTGAGAGCGTTGACGATGGACCGACGCCCTAAGTAAGAGAGCGGCGATGCCAAGCTAAGCGAAGGTTCGTTCTTTGATCTCCTGCTTCCTATATATAAACTAAAAGGAAAGGCGAGAAGAGGGGAAAAAAAAGATCAAAACTGAGCGAGAGAGTGCAGAAAAGATAGAGATGGAAGTAAAAGTGAAGCAAAAAAGGCTACGACAGGGGTCACGCGATGACGACGGCGTATTCCCTCCAAAGTAACTTTCTGCGCGCGGTAGCGTCGGTATTATTTTTAATACTTGCCTTACACGATTCCTTTCGCCATTTTTCACCAGATAACGCAATCCGGCAGACGAGCCCTTGGCCGAGGAATAACGAACTGACGGATTTGAAATCCCGTTTGGCCCCCGGCAGGCGATTAATCCGCAATTAGGTCGATATTGTTATGTTAATGGTAGTCAGTTAGTGGATAATATAAGGGTGAGCCAGAGCGAATGATGTTATAATATTTCAACACCGATGCCTCCCGGTGGAGTTATTCTATTCATTCGATAAATCATGCTCCAAATACTCAAGTGATATATTACGGACAGTTCGGTTCATTCATAAGTTATTTGACTAGAGTGAAAAATCTTATTTAACAATTGTATCCAGTTAAGGTATTTTTTTCGATAGAAATTAAACCCGTTAAAGTGTTGGACCGCAACGCAGGCAACGCGACAAGATATCGCAACGAGTACTTTCCAGAATAATAACCTTGACTAATTCGTCAGTAATAAGTGGCAGTTGATAGCTGGAGTGGGAATAAGATAGTGTGAATTTAATAAAGATTGCGGCAACAAAGCGAAATGGAATGCGCGAAAATTTGAGCCAGGTCGCGTGAGCATGAAGAGATATAGCGGTCAGGTTGCGGCGAGCGGTGGATGACGGACAACCGCATGCAATTGATGGGGTGTAAATGGGGTCGAGCGCGCACGCATCTCCTAACACGCGTTATACACGCGCATTATATTTATTTAATAAGCCTGGTCCGTTATGGCTATTATAGATGAGTTATTATTTCTGCTTACGGGGCTACCCCTCGTCTCACCATAACAGACCATTGTACGCTATAAGTGTGCCGTTTAGGCACCGGTCGACTGCGGCGGGGTGAACACGATACTCCTCGCAGTTATGTAGGGGCTGAAAGAATTATACCAAGCCGCACTTTTCCGCCCCTTCTCTCTACCCTAAATGCGAAATAGATATAATATTAGTTGCCGAGAGGGGTCAATAAATTCATAAGGTGCCTTCCCATTGAGACCTGCCTGTCATGCTTTATTCCCATCGACTTGATCTTTTTACTGTCAATATTTCGCATTCGTTCCATTGTCGCTGTTTCCGTATAATTGAGGGTGAAAATTGCGCTCTATAATTGGACTTCGCTTGTTTACAACGCCTCGCGATTGCATTGAAACTTAGCAGCTCGTTCCATCGATTCATCAATCTTCATTGTCTGCAACCTTCGCGTTAGTAATTAACTTATTATTCAGCTTTTAATCTTCTTCCTTTGTTATTCCTTCAAAGTTGATTCAACGAGGAATTATACTCGTCTCTGGAATTCAATTTTTTTTTGAGTTACGAATTATACTCGTTCACTACAATAGCTCGCGGCAAAAGTATTCTTTAACAATTTTTTGAAAATGGAGAATCCAGACGATACTCATTAACTGTTTTTATGAGCGCGGATCCCCTGATAATGATATCCTCTTAAAATCCATGCTAACTCAAACCCTTCAAAGTCGCTCGCGCACTTGACCCTATTTGAATGTTTGATCTTGCGACATCCTACGAAATTGTTGGATACCGAACAATGCGTCGTGTGACAGTGCGCGCAAATGGCGTTATAATCATCCAAAGGATCATGTCCCAATATAAATGGATTATTAGAATAACGGTAATCTGCGACCAATTGTATAAATCGGCATCCGCCGTAATACCCCGCAACTGAATAAAATCACTTATGTAAGTGATGCGATCATTGTGTTTGAGATATCCATTAGCAACAGAAAGTAAACAAATACACTATTAACTTAACTACATTTGCAAACATGATTATCTCATCAGGCCCGAATCAATTATTACGGATGCCGTATCAAGGCCATATCTCAGCCCAATTGCAATTTCTGCTTGGGATAACGTCAGTCTATTTGTGAATTGTTGAAAATTTAATTGCATATTGAAAGATTTCTTTTACTTACGATTTGAGTCATTTATTTGATAGTAGATAGTGTCAGACATTCGGTAATAGTTACAAAATACCAACTAAGATAATTGTAAACAAATTTTTTGACGCTAATGTTTTTGGAAAGTCACGTCGATGTTCATTTTTTTCTTAACTTCTCTACGCAAGTTACGAAGTTTAGTAACGGTAATGAAATTACCGAGCGCGGGAATGCGAATCCTGTTAAAACTAGGAAATTAACCAGAATCGAGCGCGGAATAGTTAGCGTCACTGGAGCCGTCGTGTGTTATACGACCGAGCGGTGTGTTGACTTATATAGTAATTAATTACGGTGGAATCGGCCGAGAAAATTCTTCAAGATGAGAAAATATTATACCAAATATTTATAAATTTTATAGTTTTTAAATTATAATGTTTATATACACTGTACTATATAGAACTATAGCTCATTAACGTTAGCGTTAGATGGGTGGTTCGATTCTCAGCGAATTTTGTAAGCGATATAGTTAAGCGGATAAATTAGGCACGTTCTATTAGTACCAACAATTAAAGTGCACTGAAAATATGTACGCATTTTGCACCACCTTTAAAATTATGGTAATTATTCGGAACATTACAGCCCCCCAAGAAGGGGTTTCATGAGATCAAATCGATGTATTTTTTTGCCCTGATTACGAATCTGAAAATAAAGTGTGGCGCTCTCTCGCCGTTCAAAAGTTATGGCCAAAAACGGTAAAAATGGCAGTTTTTTGCAAATAACTTTAAAACGGTCAACCAAAAATAATTTTTTTCGCCCTGATTACGAATCTGTAAAAAAATTTTGGCGCTCTTCTGCCGTTGAAATTTATGGCCAAAAAACGGTGGTGACAGCATTACAGTAGAGATTGACGAGTCGAAATTCGGCCACCGAAAATTCCATAAGGCTCGACTATCTAAAAGCCAATGGGTTTTCGGTGGATTGGAACGAGAATCGAAAAAGATCTTTATTGTAGGTGTGGAAGATCGTACGGCTCAGAAATTGCTTAAAGTCATCAAAGGCTGGGTGAGGCTTGGGACAACAATTGTTTCCGATTGTTGGAGATCATACGATTGTTTGATTGATGAAGGTTATCAAGGATATTATCGTCTATAGGGAGACAACCCCTGCACTTCTATATGATGTTCTCTGTGTATTTTTTTGTGCTGAATACGACTTCGTAAACAATTTTAAAGTTATTTGCGAAAAACTGCCATTTACACCCATCAATAAATTTATTTCTTTAGAATCTAACTAAACTAACCACATAGGTCCAGTATATCGTTGGGAGTAATTTTGGTCCTTTGGAGCATATCTTTAAAGTTGATATTTTCAAAGTTATGGGCGAAAATTTGCACGCCCAACTCAACCCTGACGCGCTCCGAGGGACTATATTGTCGTCTACAGGGAGACAATCTCTACACTTCCAAACGATGTAATACATGTTTTCTATGTATTTTTTTCCGCTGATTACGATTATGCAAAAAAATATTTTATTTACATTAATTAATATTTCATTCAAGAATCGAGTTTAATCAACTCGATTTTACTTGATTCAAATTATTATTTTTTACAGTATCTATCTTCGGGTAATACTTTCAGGAGAATTTACATCAATTTGCAGTAAATTACTTTTAAAGATTTCATATTTATACAAAAATATATGTAAAATAAAAACTCTGACAAGAGTTTATGCTTGCTTTGTGAAAAATTGTAAATCTTTGTTAACCCTCTCATTAAAAGTCTCGACTATAGTCGGCGGGCGTGCTATAAAGGGCTATAGAGGGAAGCCCCGTTCAATGCCATGACTCCCGCGGAACGGACTGCCGTAACGAAATGGTTAATCACCCGAAGATATCACTTCGGAATTACCTTAGTGTAATTGTTAAGCGTAAATAATTTTGTCTCAAGTCTATTATATGGCAATACTGACAACATAACTAAGGAGGTAATATTATCCATTGCTAAAAATAATATAATTTTCAGTAAAAATGCGTCAATGAATGGTAGACTGGGGTAAACTTTTTCTGTAAGAGTTCATAGCAATAGAATGTCATTGCTACGTGAAAATCAGTTGTTATCACAGAGTGTTATTATAATAATACAGGCTGTTGACAAATATGAATTACAGATAAGAATGAATCAAAAACACTATACACGTTCCAAGGAACCTTCAAAAGCGTTCCGTACAGATAAAAGTGTGGTTTTAAATAATATTTTTGTTTATCTTAAACAACATTATTAATTGTTGATATACTTAAAAATGTGGAAAATTTTTGACTAATTTATTTAAAAGTGAAACTTTGATTTTAAAATATACACTCACAAAAAAGTTTATTTGTATTAAGAAACCTCTCTAAATAGAATTATTCTATAACAATTAATGGAAATTGTATTAAAAGTAAGAATATTCTATTGACATAAAATAAATTAAAATTTATTATTAAAAGGAAATAATTTCTGAACAAACCTATTACAGACTATGCTAACTACACGGAAAAAATGGCATATCATTTATACCTAAAGAAATATATTTCGTTATTTCTATTTAAAATAGAAATAAAATTTGTATATTACAAAAATATTTGTATAGCAATGACAAATAAATTATTTGTCTGCAACATTTTGGTATAATACATAAATATAAAGGTGACTGAGAAAAAAAATTATATGAAGACAAAATACATTTGCTAATATTTGAGTGAAAAATAATTTTCGGTGAATCACCTAAATTTTTATTACTCGTATACGTATGGTTCGTCAAAGTGAACAAAACACTAGCGCCGCTACGTATGTGTATGTGTTAGCGAGTGTAAGTGGTTTGTTTATATTGTCACTTTTAACCTAATAAATGTTGTCGATTTTAGACAAATAAATTACAATATACGTTGTTATTAAACGACATATGAACAAATTCTTATTGACTAGTTTCTTTCAAAATTTTTTTTAATCATTTTCCATATTAAATTATCGAAGTTCAATATATTTTGGTGCTTCTGTTGACATAATGAATAAGATTAGTACCGTAGCTGTTAAGTCGCATATGATATTGAATTATGACGTCTTACTACACCATCTAAAATTTTTGGTAATAACACCTAAACGGCTTTACTGTTTCAATAAGATAACCGTAACAAAATCTGTTTAGGTGTTATATATATAATTTCTACTTGTTCCATTAGCAGCTAGAACTTTTAGGTATCTTTCATAAATTTCTACTTGTTCTCATCAAATTTTTTTTCCGTGTAGGTCATTTTGTTTCCTGTTTCGTATGTTAGTTTCATTATTTAAATATTGTTTTATTTTTATAAAAAAAGATTTAACTCGTACTTAAATTAATAAACTAAATATATGCCGTTCAAGCATTATTTACATCTTTACTTTACTTTATTATTCTTTATTTAAAACATCGACAAAACAATTATCATTTCTCTTGTTTAAAATAATTAAATATGTCATGTACTTTGTTCAACAAAATAGATCTCCTCTTTTTCTACCGTTCACACTTGTTTTAAAGAATACATGGAGATAAATACCGTTTGATAAATTGCAACGTACACTGATAGAAATATATGCATGGTACAAGTATACATATGCTTAACCTAGCTATATTATATGCTTAAAAAATTGACAGGTATATGTATACTCCTGAAAGGTATGCGTATGCCTATAAGAAGCATACGAATTCTTGAGCAAAGCATTTGAATTTATATCATAAATATAC